>JBAWJQ010002981.1:0-224790 GCA_037783105.1 Bactrocera zonata
TGATCAGGGATGCAGTGATATCGAGTTTCCAACTGCCAATATGATGTTCATTCGTTTGTTGTACTACCAAAATCATCGTGGCATGCGTCCATTGTGTGACCAGCAACATACAAACATCAACCTTCTCAAGTGTGTCTGTTTAGAGCAGATGAGTCGCCTGTTGCCTCGACGCAAGATACTCTGTGAAACTTTCAATTTCTCGCATTCCTTCAATTTTTAACAATTTATTTCTGGCACCGTGCGCTGAATAAGTACATCATTGTGCCGGTTCAGTTGTTTCACTGCTCTTGGCTTCTTTTCATGCCAGCCGAATGCAGGCGGCGATGTGTCAAGTGTAAATGCGTTGAACGTTTTACAGCTCATAAAAGTCTATTAAATTATTCAAATGCGCTTCAGACATTGTAGCGGGGTGAGTCAAACGCAGTAGGCGAGGCGGAAGCTAGCTGAGTAGTCAGCAACAAGAAAGTGTTGAATGTGGGAATAAAAAGAAAAGGAGAAAAACAAATGTCATTACACGATGCAACGTTATCGTGTCCGCTAAAAGCTTTGGAGAAGGTAAAGACATTCATGCATACACATACAAACGAAAATTACGAGCGCGAGCTGAGATCCCTGCTGAGAAGTCCACAAACGCATTTAAAAACATTGTTGAAGTATTTATGTATTCAGTGCTTCTTCGTTGCGCGGACCCCAGAAGGCATCTGTCTGATGCTTAACTGTGTGGGCACTATGGCACATCAGCGTTTCTTGAACTTGTAAGAGTTATGTAGCTGCAATTTGTCCTCAAGACGTTTTAAACCACTGACAGAGCTAGTGGATTCAAGCGCTTACTTTGTGCGATGAGGTTAATGGGTTAAGTGTTTGCGAGCTGTATGCTTTTCATTTGAGGTTAAAGCTAGAAAATTTCTACATGAGATGGCATGAGTCTGGTTGACCCAGAGAATTATGTCTAGAATTTTATTGTAAAGTAGCCGAACGATTTAATATAAATTAAATAATATTATAAGAGATCAGTAGCGCGAAGATTTGTTAGACAGACTTAGTATGAATTAGATTTTGGTGAAACCATGGAAATTTAAAGTAATCTATGACGAAATATTACCTCTTCTGTTCCGATGTGCACCGAGCACATACATAAAAAAGATTGTATGATTTTGTCTAGTGTTTGTTGCAACATTGATTTCTGTCTAGATTTTAGGCTATAAAGTGTTTGAATTTTTTTTGCAACTGTCTATGACGCGAGTGAAAAACGGAATCTGTGGGCATTGAACACATTGACGAGCGCACTTTGAACATAATTCAACTTTTATTATTTGTAGCTCAGAGCTGTAGCAATATGTCAATTTTCGGAATAGCAAAACGTAGAACTGTCAGATGTAAGGGTGAGCGGCGATCGGTTAAAAACGCTGGCCATGTTTTATTTCTTAACTAGAGGATTTTTAAATGATTTTTATTGAAATAAGAGAAACCACCGAGGATGAAGGGGAAGGGTTGAACCCTGCCTAAGTGTGCCAGACGTAATTTTAGTAGTAATTCTATGACAAGTCTGATTAAGCCTTGTTTAAATGGTGTGGAACAGTTGTTGCCACCATTAATTCAGTATAGCGGGTCTATGCGCCGATTTATTGAGTGCCTTATGGGCTGGTATATTTGCAATTTGAACACTTCACCGTTAACATCAACTGAATTCGCCACACGGTAGTTAAACCCTTCGCTCGGTTGGTGACGCCGTTAGTGTTGTACTATGAATGGCGCAGTAAATGGTCTGTCAGTCAACAGCTGTCAGTCTGATTGTGCAACCAACGGAGATTCAATGTGTGGCGTCACGTGTGTGTGCGTGTTCACATTGGACGCGTGACATTTGCCACATTTGCATTGATTTTCAATTTGATTTCATTTTAGCTTTTTTCCGCATTCAATGAAGCGCATCCAATTCAACATTTGCCTTTTGGTCCATTTTCAACAAGTGCTCGTCAATACCCGAATATGCGACGGCGAAATTGGTGGTTGTGCATAGCGCCAGCTGCGCCTGTGGCGATGGTTGAATTGTCGGATTATGTGGCACTTTGATCGGATATGTGGCAGCTTGGAAAATGTTGACTTCCGATTTGCTGGCACTGATTTGAACGCCACCAACTCGTCTTCATCATTCGTTTGGCAGGGGAAATAAAAATGAAATGGTGCACAGAAAGAATAAAAAGCACATACAAACTAATAAGACAAGCTAAATTCCTTCAAAGATAAAATCGGAAAAATAAAAAATAAATGAAAAGCCGAAAAGACCATTGCAAATAAAAAAAGCGCAAAAAGAAAACACGAAATTTGCATTTTGTAACAGCGGCCAGGACAGGCGATAGAATACACACGACAAATGTCAGCATTATACCGCATCCGTTAATACAAACTAAAGGCGGGGTACTCCTTGTTCCACGTATTGGTTTACCAGACTGATTCGCTGCTACTTGCATTTGCGGCATGTTGTTGTTGACAGGTTATGGACACACATACGTATACATTTTTAAATATATGCGCTTATGAGACCATATCCTCCCAGAAAAGATAGGCGGTGGATGCAATAAGTATACATATGTGACATACGGTCGCTAAGAGCTTTAGAAGGCGCACATAGAAAAACTTGCAACAGCTCCGCAAAATCTGGCTGCGTGCGGGAGGAAACAGCTACAAACTTTCCTGGCTTCATTGCATGTGAGCGTGAATATTTGCCCATAAAATATTTGCATTCAAAATCGCTTAAGTGCTCAAGGAGCTTGAACTTGCGAAATTCCTCCCCTGTTGGTTTTGAGAGAAATTATCAAATCTTCGTCATTTTCTAGTCAGCTCCACCTCATTAAGCCTCCCTTCATTGGCTGTGGTCCTCTTGACAGCGATTCTTTGCAGTCAGCAATTGGCATTTCAGCTTTTGGCTATCCGAAGAGCTTTGTTTTATGACAAAATCTATACTCATTGCTATTGTTGTTGTTGCAGTCAAAAATATGTTGGGGCTGTGTGATAAGTTTTTAAGGAGTATTTGCTGGCGACATAGATTTGGGCGGCGTGGTTCCTTTCGAGGCAAGTGAGAACGCCTTTGTCCAAACGGTGACCTGATTACAGTTAATTTTAGTGCTACGTAGAAATGCAGCAATGGCATGTGCCTCATTTGTACATGTGTGCACCCGAACAAACACAAATTGGCGCAAAATGATTGCGAAGACACTCGTAGGCATTTAAATGGATTTACAGATACCAACAACATACATAACTGCAGCCAAATATGTATATATATACTCCAAATATATATGTATATATATATATATATTCGTGTGGATGTATGCGGTCTTGTAGCTGACACTGCCCGAGCGGTTGACTGCCGTTCAATTTGCATGCCAAATTAGTTTACTCTTCGTCGTGGATACAAGCTGGGCCCCTGGGGCATGAGAACTGTGCCACTGTAACATGCATATAACACACACAAGCTACAAGCGACCGCCCACACACACACAACACGCATGTAATAGAATTGCAATGTAAACACTTGTAGAACCCTCATAGTTGTTGTTGATATTAATTCGTCTATTATAGTTGTAGTTGTTGGGGATGTTACCTCATTCATCCCAGCCGAGTTTCCACAGTCTAACAGTTCTTGCTACAATTTGTTGCCATATTTGTATAAACGCAATTAGGAAGGAAAGTGCTTGATTATGAATGCATGTGGGAACGTGTGCGCGTGTTTGTCTATGTGTGAGCAGCATAGAGAGCCAGCACTCCAACAACATGGCACCAGCGAGCGCTCTGCTGTTCGTAACAAGATAATCAACACCAGGCGCTGTGGCAGCAACTTCGACTGTGGTCACGCAAAATGCACCAACAGCAGCAACAACGAATGTTCGGTGTCTTGACTCTACACATGCACACAGGAGCCCACAAACAAACATATGTACGGTTTCTCTCAGTGTGTTGCAATGGATTACAATGCCGTTGCCAATCCGCGGGGTTGCTGTCTAAATTTCTTTGCCGTGACATCACTGAATATTTAAGCTTCGTTCATGTCTGGGCGCCTGCAGTTATGCAACGCGCCTGAGAGCACTTCAGTTGTTGTTGACTGTGGTCAGCTCTCGTTTGTGTCAGGCTTAGGTAGGTATGCATACGTGCGTGCAATGTTTATTGTATTTGTGTTAGTGTAAGTGTCTCGGAGCTGCGGTAATGGCTTTTCTCTGCGTTACAAATTGGGTGGAGACCCAAGGCCACTTGGAATTATTTAAAACTAATTTTCTGTGACTAAAACTCTTTAGTATGATATCAGACATTATGATTATATCTTTTTTTTATTCTTGTAAGAGATGTTTATTTAAAGATTTCAAAATTTATTATTTCGATTTCGCTTAAGTTCCAAAGCGGTGGTTGGCATTTCAGAGCACAATTGTGCAAACTGCAACAATATATCTCATAAACATTGGTTGCTCTTAGGAAATCTCATTTTTGAAAACTGTATCACATTTTAGCAAATAACTCAAATATCAAAAGAGTTCTCAAAACTGTATTCAGAAGGTAAGAGGTAACAAAATCTGGCAATCGGAATGTTTTTATATAATGAAGTTCACCACAAAGCTCTCGAATCAGTCTCTGCAAAGCTGTTTCCGAAGATATATGTAACCTTTACTTGATAACCCGATGTCCAGAAATCATTGCCATCATTATTCAAGAGCTTTAAAATTACTGTGTTATATAGGGGTATCTTGAGAACTAGCCATGGCCAACATTGGGCGATTGCTATGAGGGGGCAACCTCTTTGGAGGGCTTATTTGTATACACTTGGGTAGCATATTTTGTGAATGATCAACCAACATTCATTTTACCCTATAAGCACAATAATAAGGACAATATAGCTACTTAATGAAGCGACTGCGCTTGAAAGTGGAAAAAAATAAACGAGGGCAGCTGACTTACCGTCGGCGGTGTCTAAATATTTCCAGAACTCTGAGCATACAAAATGGCGCCATAAAATCGCGTTTAATTGGATGAAAATTGGCAAAGGCAAACAAGCAACTCTCTGCCTCATATGGGGCGGGACCGAGACCGAAAGCTGTAAATAAGCTAAGCGGCGAAGTTTGCAAACTTTTCAGACTTAAAGGCGCCGCTGACGGAAACGGTGGCGGTGTCAGTGGTGGTGACGACGCTCAGATATGAAAGTAATGTCCTATTTCCTGGCGGTAAATGCGTTATCAATGCAGAGATGCACATTGTTAATGCGATGCGCATTAATTTTTATGAGTGCGCCAGACAGAATTTGCACTCGAGCTTCATGACTCACCACATCACATCCGCAGTGGTGGAGGTGGGGCGCAGAACGGTGCGCATAGCAATGTGTGCCAAGCATAAAATTACCGAAATGGGTTGTCGGCGTTTCCAAACAAAGTGAAAAAGCGTGAATTTAAAGTGAAAAATGGCCAAGTGGTCAGTTGTTGGGAGATCAGTGCACGTCGGTCGGGCTTCAAGGACGAAGATAAATGGGAAACATAGTTGTAAAGCAAAAAGGTGGAAAAATGGCACACGCCCAAGCAAAAAATAATGGAAAGCTTCAAAAAAGGGTTATTCAAAAAGGGACAAAAACCCAACAGTTTACGGAGTTGTAGTGTTGAATGTCGTTTGCATTTCGGAATGTCGACGTGTTTTTTGTTTACGATGTCATTGCTTTTATGGGGCTTGTGTAGTTTGTTAAGCTAACAGCGAGTTATATTTTACCAAATCCAAGCATAATACAATAATAAAATTTAAATTTCGCCACATTTCATTCACTTTGCGCTGTCAAAAATGGTCGGTTAAATTATGCTAACCGTAGAGGAGCAGAAAAGGGACGACTTAACGAAACCAAAAGATAAAAATAAATTTTTGACGTAAAATATGTTCAAAGCGAGATACTGCAAATACACAGAAACACAGGAAACCGTTAGCAAAAGGAAGCCAAGGCTACTATCGCTAAGGAGATAAATAAAGGTAAACAGAAAAAGAGGCGACTGGCACCTTTAAGGGTATTTCGTAAGTGAAAATGTTTGCTTTGATGTATATTTTTGCGAATCGTTAAAAAACTGTAAAAGCGTAGCAAAGAAAGGCGCGAACATCAACTTCGGTCTCAAGCTCAACTGGCTTCAAAATTAAAGAACGCAATTAGTTTTTTCAATATCAACGCTGTAAGTAAAGTGAAGGCATATGGTGCAGGTAAAGGACAGCTCTGCAGTCATCATGGAAAGGTCCATAGGCTTGTGCACAAGGGGTTAATTAAAGATTATTAGAAAATATGTATGTATGTTTCAGTTAATTTCGTAATTTATAATAATTGCTGGTGGCGGCAGAGGTTGGGGCGTACTTCAAGCTGCCGCAAATGGTCAATGGGTGTCTGTAATTTGTATAATGTAATTTATAGCTTTGGTTATTAAAACTTCAAAAGGCGCAAACAAGCTGTTACATCGTTACAGAGGAGAAATTCACATTTCTGCTCATTGCGGGTTTGACCGTTTCTACATAAAGGAATACAAATTAATACTTCCATACAATCGCCTTACACATATACGACCAATACAAGGTGTTTTCCAAAGTAAAGAGGACTTCTTGAATCTAGCGCCCCTGGTGGTGCCACTAATATGTCGACTGATGCGTTAGAATTTGTTATCTTTATCGATTCTCCAGTGGAATTTTCATGACATTTCATCAATTGGAAGTGAAGTTATTGCGTTTTAAGTGTCAGTATGTTTGTGTTATCGGTGCGAAAATGAGCTTCGAACAAAGAGGCAACGTTAAATTTTGTTTTAAAATTGGTAAAACTTTCACCGAAACGTTTCAAAAATCAGGCGAAATCATTATTGAAATTCATGGTGATGGAATTGAACATCTCCAAAACGTCGATCTATCGCATTTTCCCCGAAAATTTGGGCTTACTAAAGGTGTGTGCTCGGTTTGTTTCGTACAAATTGACTGACGACCAAGAATTGCTCAGAATCCAACATTCGAAATACGATTATTTGACCAAAAATCACATTGTAACCTTTAACCACTCCCCGTATTCACCTGATGTGACACCGTGCGACTTCTTCCTTTTCAGAAGAATGCATTTGCCCATGAAAGGAAAGCGTTATGCAGACGTAGAGGCCATTCAAAAGGCTTGCACCGGCTTACTGGCGGACGTAGCGGCCAACGAGCTAAAACATTCGTTCGACATGCTTTTGGACCGTGCAAAAAGCTGTATTGAAACAGAAGTCCTGTTTACTTTGAAACGCACCTTGTATATGCAAATAATCCTTTGTCTCATCGCACAAAAAAAATAATTATGTGAAAAATATATTTCAAAGTGCTAAACCGAAGCTCATGCTAAGCTCGCCAACTCGATCGGGTGTCTTTCATAAATTTCTTTAGCAGAAACACCTGATTACTGAGCTTACGAGAAGCCACGACCGAAGAACACATCAATCGAAGGCGAATTGCCTTTATAACAATTTAAACATAGTTCTCCTCTTAAGCCGTATATTGTACATAGCGCACTCTTGCACATATGTGTGTGTGTTCTTGCGCTTGGAATATTGTGTTATAAATCCATTTAAATAAAATGAAATGAAAGCAAAGCAAATCCAAAAGAATTGTTCAACGACTCGTAAGTAGGGAAGTAAGTAAGCGAGTGAGTGTGGAAGCTAAGTTGTGGTTGGTAAAACACAACAATGCAAAAATAACATGCAACAAAAACATTGTACGGACTCGTTCAAATGCAGCAAGTAGAAAAACTGCAACAAGGATATGCATAAATTGCGCAACAAACGAAGCGAACGAAGTGAATGAAACGAGCAACAGCAGAGAAACAATGGACGACCATAATAAGTCCAACCGGCTCCGGCTCTGGCTCTGGCTCTGGCAGCGGCAGCGACGTAGCAACAACAGCAGCAGCAGAAATAAGTTTTCGCAAATTCTAATATGGGCACTTTTGTTGGCATTAAGTTTTATTTGTATTTTTGTGCAATAAGTTGCTGTTTTTATTACTGTTGCAGCTTCGGTGGCTGCCGACCATTCGAAACGTTGGACGCGCTGTCTTGGTTTTGCTGGCTTTTAGTTTGTGAATGTGTTTTGTTGGCAAGTTGCCGTGGCCGGTTGGCAGAGGGGAGAGAAGTGCATTTCTTTTGTTTAATTATTCGGGTTGTGGCAAGAAGAAGTTGTGTTTGTATGTTGCGAGGATATTTTGTTTTGTGCACCGTTCAATTTGCTTAAGGATGCTGAGAGGAAAAGTGAGTGTTATTTTATACTTAAAATATGCTTCAAGTAAAAATTGCTAAGAATAAACCGAGCCAAAAAGCTTTCAGCACACACTTGAAAGTTCTTAATTTTATTGCAAGCATATTGACTGAAAACTTAAGTGTTTTACTTGCAAACGACGCAAGCCTTTCAAAGGATGTATAATACTTATATTATTTATTCCTCTTTTAAATGCAACTTCATTCAATTTGAGGACAACACAAAGGCTTGGATAAGCTCAATGAAAAGTTCATATTTCAAATGATTAAAAGAAATTGACCTAAAATGATCATATATCACATAAAAATATAAATTGCCGTTGAATGAAACACGTCACCTTGGATTTGAAAGTCTCGTCAACACAAATGGCGCGCCAGAGAAATATCCTACAAATTTCTACACAGAGCGGTTTATAAAATGATTGTTTAATTAACTAAGTATAAAGTCTTGAAAATGCCATATTTTGGTCCAAAAATTTTTGGTTGGAAATATTCTGTGTTTCTCGCAATAAGAAAGTTGAAGGTAAACATTTTTATACTACTCTACTTAAATATACACGTGGGATTTTTCGACATGTCAGGAAAGTAGTCTGCGAATAGAACAGTAACTAGTTAAATCTTTTCTAAACCTAAATGAATTTTCTTAATACAATTAGCACATATAATATAAAATGTGCTTTTAATATAAATACACCACAATTGGAGGAAATACTTCAACATTAGCGAATTTACTCCTAGGTACGTCAATTAAGGGATGAGCCAACCCTTCGCCACTTATAAAGGGTGATTTTTTAAGAGCTTGATAACTTTTTTAAAAAAAAAACGCATAAAATTTGCAAAATCTCATCGGTTCTTTATTTGAAACGTTAGATTGGTTCATGACATTTACTTTTTGAAGATAATTTCATTTAAATGTTGACCGCGGCTGCGTCTTAGGTGGTCCATTCGGAAAGTCCAATTTTGGGCAACTTTTTCGAGCATTTCGGCCGGAATAGCCCGAATTTCTTCGGAAATGTTGTCTTCCAAAGCTGGAATAGTTGCTGGCTTATTTCTGTAGACTTTAGACTTGACGTAGCCCCACAAAAAATAGTCTAAAGGCGTTAAATCGCATGATCTTGGTGGCCAACTTACGGGTCCATTTCTTGAGATGAATTGTTGTCCGAAGTTTTCCCTCAAAATGGCCATAGAATCGCGAGCTGTGTGGCATGTAGCGCCATCTTGTTGAAACCACATGTCAACCAAGTTCAGTTCTTCCATTTTTGGCAACAAAAAGTTTGTTAGCATCGAACGATAGCGATCGCCATTCACCGTAACGTTGCGTCCAACAGCATCTTTGAAAAAATACGGTCCAATGATTCCACCAGCGTACAAACCACACCAAACAGTGCATTTTTCGGGATGCATGGGCAGTTCTTGAACGGCTTCTGGTTGCTCTTCACCCCAAATGCGGCAATTTTGCTTATTTACGTAGCCATTCAACCAGAAATGAGCCTCATCGCTCATCGGACGTAAAGCGCGAAACACATTTCGAACCGAACACTGATTTTGGTAATAAAATTCAATGATTTGCAAGCGTTGCTCGTTAGTAAGTCTATTCATGATGAAATGTCAAAGCATACTGAGCATCTTTCTCTTTGACACCATGTCTGAAATCCCACGTGATCTGTCAAATACTAATGCATGAAAATCCTAACCTCAAAAAAATCACCCGTTATAACTAATTCAGGTGGAAAATATTTTGCTTTATGTCACTAATATTTGCTTCTTAAGAGCGTGCTTTATGCCTTTTATGACTGACTTAATTGCTAATAAATCTTCAATTTCAACATACTTGAGGTGAAAACTGTTACATTCAAGCACCATATACTACATATACAATAAGTAAGGCAGTGCCAAGCTGTGATGGAGCAGATCATTAGATAGATTAGATGGTATGAATGAAAGCTGTGTGCAAAGTTTACACGTGTTTGAAAATTATTATTTGTTATTAGGAGAAATTTTGAACTGTTATACCTTACAAGCCTACTTATTGTAGTTTCACCAAAACCTCTCCTACTATCCGAAATAACTACTTAATTAATTAATATGAGCCAATATGAGAAAGGAATTCCTTGGTGTCATTATGTCTGGGTACCGAAACACCCTGTGCGATATATGGAGAACACATAGTTTGTTTGAAATAGACTTCTAATCTACTATTTGTTTAATAAATGTCAGATGCCTCTGTAGGCACTCTAGAGGCTGATGCTTTGATATGTAAGTAATCTTATAACTCGATCGGTTATGTTCAAAACTATTGTGCTTAGTGCAACATGTTGCGAGGGTATAAAAATCATAGTTGTGTTTATATGTGCATACCTATGGCATTCCATGTGCTTGCCATTCGAGATGTATGTTGCAGCAAAGCATTCTCGGTGACTATTCGATTTGATTTTATCGAACTAATATAATATTCCATTCATTTCATCGCACTTCATTTCACACAGCAATCGTAAAATTGATTTCACATGCTCGCATACTCACATAGAAGAACTTCACTTCACATATTAGGAAATTCCGCAGATTCTACTGCTGTTGGTGCAGCACATCGAAAAACTAAGATACGGAGAAGGCGCAAGTAACTTTGGCATCGACAAAGTTTCATTTTAACGAAACTGTTAACATCTTGAAGGGACTTTAAGTTGAAATCGTTCCGGAACCTCTGTCCGTTTCAGCAAAGACATGTGCCACTTGATTCGTTAATTTATTCCCCAAATTAATGTCCACAATTCTTTGACTTCTGGCCTTCTGCCCTCCTTCCTTCAACTCCTTTCAATTTTATTGTCGATTTTGTTCGCCACAGCATTTCTCAGCACAATTAAAATTCACCAAAAATTTACTAGCAGCTCATAAAGTAGGGAGGACTTGAAATTCCAACGAGTCATTTCGGTGAGATTCAATATGCAACAATTTGTGGCAAGAATCATTAAAGTGAGTAAATCCAGCAAAACTTAACGCCTTTACGGTGTCCATAGCAGTTGGTGGGCGGGGATCGTCGGCGCGAGGGTGCCTGGTTCCTGCTACGTGTTCGTTTGTGTCTGACACTTTTAGTGCGCAATTAATGTGTTTAAATTAAGTGTGCTAATATAAATTAAAGTGCGAAAAATTTACATTGCGGCAAAATGTGAATGAAACAGAAGACTGCTGCGGCGTGGTTCCGTAAGATGTGCAAGTGTATGAGTTGTGTGAGTGTGTATAGGAGCAGCAAAGCGCTTGCTTGCGGGGTAGGGTGCGACCAATGGCAGAAAAGGACGTGGAACTGAATTAAACCATAGTCGTTTGTGACGCAAGTAGTTGAGCAGGGCGTGAGCAAGTGAGAATGGATGCTAGTGGAAAAATCTGGCGAATATCCTTTAGATTCGTGGGATAGGAAACACATCGGATGGTGTTCGTAGACGTATTAACGAATTTCGAGGATGCTTATTCTCGAGTTCTGCTTAAAAGAAATACGACTTTTTTCGCTTTCGAATTTAGATGATTTTGCTTTTGAAATTTTTTTCGATTTGACATCCAAGTGATATATTTATTAGACCCCGTGCGCTGGTCTGTCATTTAACGTTATTGTCTCCGCATTGAGGAAATAAGCTGCTGCGATTGGAAAATTGCCTTCTATTGGTTAAAAATGTTTTTGGCTTCCCACTTTCATTAAACTAATTATTTGTATTATTACCTATTAAGGTAATAGGCCAATTAATACGAAATCGGCGTAAATTTGAAATCAATTAACTGCTCAAGTGCTTTTTATTATCAGCGCAAATGTTACCAACACTGACGCAACAACAACAACAACAACAAGCTAGTATAGTTGGTGGCCGCTTATTTTGTGAACATAATTTGTTGTTGTTATTGCTTAAATAAATGCGCAAATAAATTCGCTAATGCGCTAATTGATGACCACAACTTAAATGTAACGGAACAGGTGAGTGACAACTACAACAAATGCACACATATTATGCATACATACATATGAAAGTGCGTGCATATAAGAGCAGAGGAGGGCTAGTCATGAGGTATGTGAGGTGCCCAGCAGAACCTGGCGCTAAAACTCAACATTAATAAATGCGAGAAATTTGATAATAAAAATTGTGGAAGCGCCGATGCGTTTGCGGTTAACCGTTCGTAAGCGCAAATACAGTTATGTTGCTTACACATTTCGTGAACTACTATGCTTATTTATTAAATTCTACATAACATTTTTGTTGTTTTGATAGCTCGTTTGTGATATAACATCTGACCATTTGCCCTTTTGGTCAAAACATTAATATGCTTAATGTCGTGCTTTGGCTATTTTTCGTGCATTAGCGAGTCGAAAACGCGTTATAGCGAGCACATGTTGTGTAAATAAATGTATTTTCAATAGATAATGGACAATATTTGCATACCGTGAATAGGAAATATTACATACGCCAAGTGTCGGAGCGAATTGTCAATGACAATTTTGTGGATAGACAGAAATCTGATGTAATTTAACCGACTTGGCAGTGCATATTTTGAGGGACTAATAAAAATTTAGCACAGGAGGCATAATCACTCCTATTTCACAGAAAACAAAAGCTTTTTATCTAGGCAAAAGTTTTCTCAAAAAGCATTTATTATCTTTCAACCCATGGGTCCGTTCATTTGTCAGCTAATAATGTCTACCCATATTTTCAATTTGAAAATAACATATATGCGTCTGATTTTGAACATATTTCGTTCTCCAACAGTTTATCTGATACCAAAAATGGGCGCGATCCCCATATAAATGAGATCGTACGTTTGTGTGATTTTAGAAAATTAGAAGGTTTTTATTATTCTGCACTCCCACCTCGAATGTCATTCTCAAAATGCATTTAAAGACACTATTTATTGCTCGTTGGTGAATGAAAAGGCTGAACTGCAAACTGTGGCAAAATGATTATATTATAATATTAGCTATGACATGATTAAAATCCCTGGAGTTGCAAATTGGGAAATTTTATGTATGATTGGCCTTCTCTTTGAAAGAGAATTTTCCACTCGCTAGCATTGGGGCCAGTAAATTTATCGCCCGCAAATATTGGATTGGGCGCGGCAATCGCGCTATTTTCAGCTTTTTATTGCTGGTGCAGCCGTGTGTGCGGTGCCGACGTGGCGATGTGACGCCGTGCACTTTTCGAATAGCAAATTAGCTGCTAATGTTGCATGGCAGCAGCAACAGTACACGCCGTAAACCGAAGGCCACACCCACATTTACGCCCTTCGTCGACATTGCACTTTGCACGCTCTCGCATTCAGCCAGCTGCACGCCGCTGTCGTGCGGTTATTGTGGCAAGATCGTCACTAATGCTATGCGTGTGGTTGTACAGTTAGATGTGTACGCGCCCAAATGTAGGCAATTTCCAAATTTCTTTCAGCGTTTGGCCACACAGCTTTTTAGTACTGCGCATAGCAAGTGGAGAGTGAGGTGGATGTGGTGCGGGGGTGGGTGTGACAAATTATATTTGCTGCAATGCATTAAATTGCTCGTCTTTCATGTGAATTTCGGCACTGTGCTTTGGCAAGCGCAGCCAATTTGCTCGCGCAGCGTATTTGCGGCGTCGCCACCACAACAGCGACGCTAATAACAACAACACCAACGTATGTGACTCTTTTTCGGTGAATATGTGTGTGTGTGTGCGTGTGTTGCTGTTGCATTAGCATAATTAGCTGGCGCTGAAAGGTTCGTCGTCAGGTGAGGGCGCGTGCGAGCGCGAATTCGAGTTCAAGCGTCTGCACATATGCAACGATGCGGTTAATTTGGTCGCTTTCCATCTGTGTTCATGTATTTTGTATAAATTTGCACAAGCGTTTATATGTGCAGCTGCAGGTGAATGTGTATGTGTGTGTGTGGTGAAACTTGAAATATTCTCTTTGCCTACTCAGTAAAATTAAAATTTTAGTGGCAACGGAGCTAAGCCCTCTTAGGCGATCGAGTAAGTGGAAAACTGCTTGAAAAACAGAAAAGAAAGAAGAGAACAAAGGCAATGACTTAAGGAATTTCCATGAATATTTCGTCTATTTAACTCGACAATCCGTACTGTTGTATTTTCCAAATATTTTTGGTGTGTACATTAAATATGCGCGCAATACCGGAAAGTTCGCGCGCTTCCCTTTGCTTTTTTGGCTCTTTGCCTTCTCTTTGAAACGCCACTCGCCTGGCTGCCTTACGACTCGGCTGTGGAGATTGTTGATGTTTTCTTACTTTAATGCCATGCGTCCTTGCGTTCTTTCGCCTTCTGCCGTTTGCTGGCTGCGTGTTGTTGTTTAGATCCGTTATGTATAGCAAAGTCCGCGCCTTTCTGGGTGATTCTCAGCTATGACGTCGTCTGTTATTTTACTTCAAATTTCATATTTTTGTTTAACAAATTTGTACAGCGCGGAGTACAAGCTCCACAACAAGCTACCACACAGACCGTGTTGCCGCAGCAACTCAATAAATGGCAACCACAGAAACACAACAACAGTAGCGAGCTCACAAGAATTCTCTGAAGAATGAAGTAGTAAACCATGGGAGTATAACAAGGTGTGTGAGGATGGTCGAGCGGCAGAGAAGTCGCGGTATGCACGAGTTTGTATATCTACATCTTCGAGAGTACTTCACCCAGAGTGAGGCGAATGTAAGCGCCGCGGTCGAAATTATTCAAATTTGTTAGTTCATCATGGTCTCATAAATTATTTTATTTACGTTTTTGTTGTTATTGTTTGAAGTATTTATTAATAATATTTATAACAGCCACAAATGCGGTTAGGTTTGGGTATTTCAGTGCCTTCGATGTCGCCACAAGGAATCGAGGCCTTGAGTTCCCTCTACTAAGTGCAAGTGAGGAAAAAATTTAGAGTTGTAGACACTATATTAGTGCGGCTACATACTTTGGTTTTTGGCGGTTTGTGGCTTTTGAAGTATTTACATGCTTTTAACTGGGGCATAATGGCACATGTGCTTTAAAGCGCTTTACGGTGTTTTTTCGTGTGCGCGCGTGTGTGGGTATGTGGTATAAGTTCGTATGACCGCCGCGGCAGCGAAGTTTGAATAGCGTTTGCAAACAATTTGTAGATTAGCTTTTTTAGAAAAAAGTTTGTGGTCATGTCTGCAAACTTTCCAACTTCTGCGCGGGCTTCGGTGGTTAGCCGTGTATTATGTATACACACTGCGTACAAAAAATAACGGTTTTCCTTTGCCCGAAAAATTCGCAGAAAACTGCTTTTATGCTTTTTGTAAATTATTGCATGCCCAATTGCGATCACTGACGCGTACAATTCGGTCAGTTTTGTCCGATCTTCTTAATGCGCCGTATCTTACCATGAAGTAAAAAAATTGGTGCACAATGTAAGAAGCGTTTTGAAAAAGTCTTTCCATAAAAACTGCAGAGTATTTAAATAGAAGTTGTAGATTTGTGTGGAGGCGGTCAGACCAAGATGGAGAAAAGACATCGCAGATGAAGAGCCAGGAATAAGAAGGAATCACGTGACATGTAAAAGTGAGTACGAAGCTAAGGAAAAGGTTATGTTTTGAGCGCAATGTAAGTGTGTAAATGTAGGAAGGGTGTCTACCAAGAGCTAGCTTGATAGTGAAAATATTAAGACTCGAACAACCGCCTTCAAATTAAAAAGCTTTAAAGAATAGGGCTGCGGACGACCTCTTCAAGCTCTTTTTTGCAATGTTTGCAAAAAATAAATGTGGTATTCTCGAGGTCTGCAGGAGCAAAACCAGAAATCAGCAGGGTTTTCTTCGAACGAAATATAGAGCTGTAAGTTTTATTCTATTCGACCTTTAGGGTGCTCTGTTTATTTGTTTGTTTGTTGCACTGCACTTGCTTCAGCCTATAAGATCTCTTATCTATATATAAGACAAACTCACTGTATACATATTTTTAATAGACAAAAACATAGGAAGAAGAAAAACATGAAAGATCCAGGAGTAAATGTCCTTCAGGTAAACACAATTAAACGGCTGCCTTCGTGTATGCCTTTTCCTACCAGCGATTTAACTGTCTCAGTCGTCCACGTTGTTCTTTGAATTCTCCATAATTTGGCAGTAAATTTGCGGCGCTGACAAAAATTACACATCATCCTTTCCGCTTTATTAATTCGCATGACTTATGTTGATTGTGAATTATTACGACGCTGCGCCATATATCTTTGGAGAGCACAGTGTGAGAAACAATGAATGTGCGTGCTCGTGGATTATTTGATGCGGAATTTTGTATGTTTCGTAGGTGTGTGTGTTGTATAGGTATTATATTCGTGGAACATTATCGCAATACAAAGGCGTGTATGCCTGCTCTGGTCTCGGTTCTGAGCTGCTAGCTCACCTGTGCTCATTGTATAACCATTTTTATTGCTTGCCATCTGTCATAGCTGCTCTGCACGGCCATTATCACTTTTCTATTCTCATTTTAACATTTCCACAATTTTTGTTCTTTGGCATGAAAATTCCGCCGACACTGTGGGCGGATATTCGCGCCTGCATACCAGCATGTCAAATGGCCAGAGCGGAATTCAAGTCTTTGGCATCCGAGCAGGTGGGTCGGAAGTGCTCGCAACTCTTGTGTTGTATACCTGTAATATTAGTGGTATGATTTCTGTTTTCACAGCGCTAACTTTCATTGAAGCTAATTCAGCTCAGGGAAAAGGAGTTTCTTTTTTGTTCCTCAGCTGACTTTTAGTACATTCGCCTGGCTGATTGACAACACAATATATGCCTGTGTGTCTGTCTGAAGAGTTTATGCCCTTCTTCCCGATTAGTCCGGCTCCTTTTCAGCTTGTTTTACTTTAGACTTGTCGTTGTGCCACGTGTTCCGCTTTTCTGGAGAAATGTGTTTGATTGTTTGTTGTTGTTGTTGAAGGTTTTTACTTTCATTTTGGATGTCGGCAGAGCTTTTATTTCGGTTGTAAACGAGTATAATTTGCATTTGTGACCCAGCCGTTTGTGGTGCTTTCACGCGCATTCTTAGGCGCAATGAAATGTCAACAACGGAAACAAATGCGAAGCCAAAAACACAGTTGACAAAGCTGGTCTAGGAATTTGCGTGGGAATGTTAATACAGAGCGGTTGAGTAACTACCGTTGTTGATTCGGAGTCACGGAGGTGGAATAGGTCTTACTTTTCACTATGACGAATAAAAAGTCAACGTGTAACTGTTGCTAATGACGAGGTCATTTAGTGTGCCTTCTAACTCGCCCCTGCCAAGAACAATATGATGAACAAAGGAGACATGTGATAGCAACTTTAACTATGAGGCAAATGTGAATGATTTTGCCGTTATCGAAGACAAAGCTAAAGTATATTTTGATTGATTTCGATTTTTAAGATATTGCAGTTTGCTTTCTAAACTCTATGTGGACTCAACAGCAGCTGATTTTTGTTCTTGATGTAGGGTTCAAGGTGTAGTTGGGTCCATGTCCTCCCTTAAATCAATTTCAAGAAAGGCATAACGAAGCGCAAAATTAGTTGACAATTTGACAATCGAGTTCTGGTGTCGGCTTTTACACGGTGCAAATGTGAGAAACGTCAATTTTGCTCACATCCGTTCGGGTGGCATGGGAATTTCGGTCGCACGTGAGTGGCGTGTGGGCGTGTTGGGCTCCCGTGCCGATGACACACTTAAATTGGCTGAACACTGCCGAAGGCAACAATGGCTGCAACACCATAGCTGTGTACACATTGCATCAACATACACCTGCATTCGGGCCACATTGCCGATAATTCGTGTATGTGGTAAGGGCGAGGGCACGCTGGTGCTGGGTTTAGTAGGTGGAGTGAGTGGCGCCGGTCACTCAAGGCAAGCGGAACGTATCAAGCGTGCAACATTAATTATTGACAACGACAGCGCCTGCGATATTGTAGAGTAAAGTGTGGACCGGTGCATCGCTTCATGTTGTCGGTTAGCGGCTTAGCTTGTAATAGCAATTGAGAATACGCGGAGCAGTTTAAGTGGCAGTAGGATTGCTAGCCATTTTGAAGTGGCATGTTGCATAGACATATTCGTATACATATGTATGTGGCAGTCACATTTCAATGCTTGTTTTAGGGAGCATGTGTTTATGCAAGGATTGCATGACGCTGCTTATAACCAATTAAATGACGAGGCAGACGGCGGCTGTTTCATGTGCTTGCAATTTGTCTTGTGTGGCACGCAATTCGTTTGCAAACAGCGAAACTCACACACGCATTCGTGGCCAAGTGTTCTTGCACTTGCATTTGCAATGATGAGCTTCGAATGCGAGTCTGTGGAAATTTGCAATTTGGCTTTGAATCTCAATTTGGGCATTAATGCGAATCTGCTCGGATGAACAGGTCGGTGCGACGCGTCACACGCACTACTGCCTGACTCCTAGTTATATAAAATTTCGATCATGGATGCCTGGAATTATTGCTGATTGGGTTCTGCGTTGTTGTCAGCCTGGGATAACTGTGAATTGATCATTTGCATGCAAATTCATCAGACTTTGAGTGGAAAATACACATATACACATCGGTGGCATGTTCTATTTGCAATTAAGTATGCATAAGTGTGCTGTTGAATTCTTGATTGTGCAGTAATATGAGAGATGTACTTGTGTGTTAGTGAACCAAATACTTTTGGATGCCCACAACCCGAATTAATTAATACTTTCACATTCTCAAAGTAAATTGTTGCCTTGAATTAAATTGTCGGCAATATTACCATTGAAGCTCAAGTAATATAATCATATTATAAGAATTAGTTAGCCCTTTTAGATCCAAATCGGCATCATTGGCTTATTAATGAACCTGTTCATAATATATATATATACATATACATATATAGTATATATGTATATGCTAACTATTTGAAAATAGAGATTTTTGGTGAGCCACACACAGTAACATAATGTTTCTTTGAATAGTTCTTAATTTTTGTTTCAATACTTGTGTGATATTGCATAATTGATGCAGTAAAAGGCATTTAGTATCAAATTTTATAAACGTGGAGTCCACCTTTGCGATGTGATTTATACTTTTTGCCTCTACCCAATTGCCTCCTTACTTTTACACCAACGAGAAGACTTTTGGTTTGCGGTTACAGCACAAAGTAGCACACATATTTGCGGACAAAGTGATTGATTGACTGATGTAATTGATTGTGGGAAATTTGAGTGCTTTGAATAGTTGTTTCAATTAGAAAACGGCGACCGCAGTTTTAAAACTCAATTTCGCATAATTTACCGTTTAATTAACTGATCTTTAATGGGCAAAAAGTGGGGCTGGAATTTCTTGAGCAGTTGCTCGCATGATGGTGGGTGTGCCACGACTCAGACTGCTGAGCTTCACAGAGCGCGTAGTGCGCTACAATTTTGCCCTTAACAGCGTCATGACCAGATTGAACGTCAAATTATTTCGCATAGTTTTGTTGGCTCATTTGGAGTAATTTATCATTTTTAGTTCGCAGCCATCAGAACGTGACGTTCGTAGTAGCTCTAGTGGCAGTCAGGGGAGGGGCAGGCATGTTGCCTAAATTGGCAAGCCAAATTGCTCGAATGAATTCGGCACAGTAGGCGAGTAGGCGGTAGGAACTGTAAAAGATTAATTACAAAAGTAGCCGTTGAAGCGGTAAATTTTCTTATATGCACGTAAGAGGCTTTCGCTTTGCTTAGTGCAGAAATGTCCAGAAGAAACAAAAGGGGGACATAGTAAGGCTGAAGTGTTCACTAAAGTGAAAATGAAAGACCGTTATATAACCTCTTGTAGAAGCCGCAGATGCTGAGGCGGATATGTCAGAGAATGCACGTGACAGTGATGGACAAGTGAGAATGGCTAGGCTGGATTCTGCCGACAAATGCTTAGCCACGCTGGCAGGAAACCGGCACTCAAGCGAATACGACCTTTTATGCTTGAAAGCCTCTGTTCATGAGCGAATATGTGGTTTTATGTTGTGTACGCTATGATTGTGCAGACAGCCTTGCCGACTCTCTAGGAAATATACTGTGAATGTTGCTTAACTGTGAAATACCAAGCTGACGGCTTGTGGGCTTTAAAAGGCAAACATATATATAGCTTAATAAGAAAGTATCCCTTTTTGCTAGCGATGCTTCCATAGTTTTTTTCTAACATGTAGTCAACAGATCTAAAAAAATAATAAAATTATCAATAATATATTTAAAAAATTGAAGTTTCCTAATGGGATGTCGTCGTGAAGGCAGGACATTCATTTAGAACGAACTGGAAAGACAAATGTTTGTGGTCGAGAAACATTTTGCTGTTAATGAAAATTAATGAAGAGTAAATTTAGAATACTTTAAAGCGGATTTCGTATGTGATTGCGCATTTAAAATTTTTTGCAGAAGAATGATTATAATTTTATAATTTTTTTCTGATAAGTAAACTCGCTTCTAAATAACAGAAAGAGAAATCAAAATTGCGTTAATTTAAATTTGCCGTTTAGTAATTTGCAATTTCAAACGAGTTGTGTAATCAAAGGCGAGGTGAAACACTAAATATATAATTAGGGGATTAAAATCTGCATATATTAAAATTAAATTACGTGCTTCTTTCAGCCCGCTTAATTTTTGTTTAGTTCTTAATTTTAAAGTTTTTTGAACAGCGATTTGGTTTGACAGTCGTAATTTGCAGAAAAAATGAGCGCAGCAATAATTAGATGATTTTGTAAAATTTTGTGTTCGAACAGAACTTAGCACATTTCCCTGTAGCTTATGAAAACTAAGCTGTTCATTAGGATTTTCATCTTTTTTCCTGGTCTAAAGCATATATCTCAGCTTTGCGTGGGGCCAATAGACAAGTCCATTACTTGATTTGATTCGGTGGTCCGAGATTCCAGATTTGAAATTAAATTTCCACGATTTCCAAACGTTATTCCAGTATAAAGCTTTAATTGGGTAGAATTTGATAAACATCCTCTTAAAAGTGTTATATTCATAAAAAAATACGCTACAAAAACCAAATATTTTGTTTAAAATTGGCAAAATTCTAGCTTCGATACTTAAATTGCGCTCGCATATCAAAATAAAATCGAATGTGAAAATAAGTCTGATAAAGTTTTTCAAATACTAATACACTGGCGGCGCAACAACTTTTGCAATCAGGACGATTATTGCGTCATTAAGGAACAAGAGCAGTTAAAACACCGAGAGCCGTAGGGCGAACGCATTTCGCTGGAACGATGATTCGTTTACAGGTAATTTGACGCCACCAATAATGAGAACTCCCGACAAAAGCACCCCAAGCAAAATGTGTGAAAACAACGCGAGATTTTATACACATTCGTGCTTACATATAGGCGACGAAAACAAAGCTAAAGGCAAATGCCGTTATATATATGTATGTGGGTTCAATAGAAGACTAATGTAAGAATAAATAAGTAAGGAAGAGTTACGTTCGGGTGAAGCCGAATACTAGGGAAAGTAATGGCTGATACCTACTGGACTTGTGTTGTTTAACGGATTGTGGGAGATGAGTTCATCCATTTTAAACGGTAAATCAAAATGTGATAAAATGGCAGGACTTAAAGGATTCCATGTGTTCCACGGTTTCAATAAAATTATAATTTTTATTATTTTATTTAATTCTATAACAACTGCAGAACGTTGTTCAAGGTTTTCAATTTGATCCGAGTAATAATTTTGGATAGATACTTTGAAAATTTTCGTACTATAGATCAGCTAGATAGGTATGAGTGCTGCCACTTTGGGTTCAGTTAACGCTGGATGTGGAATTTTGATACACTCTCGTCGGATTCCTATAAACTTGCTATCTCGTTTTATCTTTGACTTCAAATTACTTTGTGTCTTCGATGAAAGTAAATATGTCTTCTAGGCTTGTTTTGGGCAGCCATTCAAGGTTCGGTGCCTGATGTGTTTGAAATATTTTGTTTTTGGTTTGTTTGTCAGAGCTGGACACTCACAGACAAAGTGAAAGACTGTTTTCTCATTCCCCTTTGGCGTGTAGCTACGGAAAAATTTGTTAAAGGGCAGACCCATTTTTAGAACATGTTCTCCAAACGGCCAGTGGCCCGATATAGTTGCAGAAAGCCTGAAAATGTAGTAAGTTCTTGGTTACAGTCTTATCATATCTGGGCCGTATCTGTCTAGCAGCTGGTTATAAATTTCCATCTGCTCGGATGGGGCTATGTTTATAGCTCTTACTCTCCGAATAAGGACGTCAATGGGCAGTTGATACAGTACAAGTATATTGAGTACATTAGTCGGACATGACCTTATAGCACCGGTAGCCCTGCACAGACTGCTTTGTGAGGGAAGGTTAGATTGAAGTATTTTATCAAAATCTCACTGATTGTGGAAGGAAATATAGCTGACACAATCAATACTATTTCGTCTGCATATGCTACTGTTTTAACTCTCTCGCAATTGAGCTTAGCGCCACCACTCTTAAAAGAGAGGAAAGGACCCCTCCTTGTGAACTGCTGAATCCATTAATTTTTCCAGAACCTTCACCATGAATAATATGAGGTTTATGAGTCTAAAATCGTTTGTGTTATCGAGGGTTCTTCTGCCCGGTTTAGGGAAGACCACCACTCTTACTCTTTTCAAGCTTCTTGGGATGAAAGATTGTTGGTTGCTGCCCCTATCTGGACTTGCCGCTTTAAGTGGTAAGAAGATATATAGTGACTTAAAGCTTAAAAGCTTTTTCTCGAAATTGTGTTTTCAAAGCCAGTTGTCAAGATATCTCGAGAACTAATCAACCGATCTTAATTACATTGGCGTCGTAATGGCCGAGTTTTGAATATTTTCTTTTGAAAATTTTTGTAAAATATGTACAAGTATGTTTGGAATAGTAAAAAGCTTGCATAAAATATTTAATTTTTATACTAAAAAAATGTTTATCTTGAAGATAGGAAGTTTTTGTTTTGCTACAGGAGCCCCTTAAGTAGCTTCCGTTTTTCTAACGTGAATCGTAAAAGTGTAGTTCGTAATACTCGTAGTACTAGGTGAACCTCATCTATAGTACCATATAAGAACTCATTTTATGTAGATATGTATCTATAACTATACCTCGAAGTACATAAATGTACGCTAGTGAGTCGGTGTTGCTATAAATTTTGCCGTCTGTATGTTTGTGTCTATTTTGTATGCGATTACAATTCGGCAACAAAGCTGCAATGCGTGAACTCGTTTCGTTGTCATTATGTGAGTTGGAAGTGTGTGGCTTTGTGTTTGTTCGTATGAGTGTATGTGTCTGAAACATAAATAAATCCATTTGGCAGTTAACTCAACCGAATGTGCATTTAAAATTTAAATGTGACCCAATTCACAAAGTCATCTGCACCCAGCAAATGAGAAACTATTGAAGCAAAAAAGATCAAAATGAAAAAGGAGTGAAAAAACTGAATAAAACGAAAACGAGCGATGAAGTATGTAAAAATGTTACAACCGCCAATGCGCAATGGTGAACTTTTCGTACATTTCATTCGAAGGTTGTTCAAATGTTATGACGCTTTGGTGGCGTTGTTGTTTTAGCGCTTAAAGTTATAGTTTCAATTTCACTTTAATTCGAAGCTGCTTCCCTTTTTGCAGCGATTTGAGTAGGCAGTAGCTGTGGGAGGAGAAGCACTTAAGACAACTAGTTTTACCGTTGCCTTCGACCTGTTCGTTCATTGCATTTCGCTGCTATTCGCAAGAACAAGGCGGTAGGTAGACATGGCCTCATTTTCAAAGGCCGTAATGCACTTGCCGGCCTTTCTACTTTGCATGCGTTCGGTCATATTGCAGATGGTAATTACATAGAATCGCATTATGAGCTATGCCTGGACATTTGCGCTTGAATACTGCAGCGGCGGCAGTGGCGTCAAAGTGTCGCAGTCGGCGCACGTTTGTTCATAAACACGCTTTATTGTTTTCCTTGCTTCGTGTTATTCCGACATTTGAGCTTTGCGCTCATCTTCTTTCCTGTCTTTACCAGTTCCCTGCTCCGAGGTAAAGCTTCCCGGAAAATACTGTGTAAAATACTGTCGCACAAACATTTACAAGAATATGGTAGTAGAGGGGGCCGCAGAAAGTTGCAAGGAAATGAAGTTTCCGAAGTGAAAACGGAAATGAAGACATGCGACGGACTTTATGACTTTCAGCGTAATGTAATTAAAAAAGTACTTAAAAGCATTTACATGTTAGCAATGTTGGAGATGTTGCGTATACGCAGCGTATTCTCTTGAGTGCAAAGTAGGTTAATTGAGCTTAATGGAAGGTAATTGAATGTCATGTGTGCTAATTAGGATTGATAGAATCGATTGTAAAATCTGTGTATATAATTAAATATATAATGCTAGAGAATGTGACTAATACATTACTTGCATTAAATATATTAGATAATGGATGGAGAAATTCTTCCTACACTTAAATCGGCCGTTACACCAGTGCCACTATTATGCTATTCTCAGGATTTATTGTGGGGCCGCTAACAAGCCGCTTCACTATTTGTGCCACAAATGACAAATTGCGCTATTTGCTTCACTTAGCTGCTCCTTTCTTCTGTTCTGCCATTGTATGTATTTGCGGATGTAACAAATTTGGCGATACATTCAAAAGCTTTCAACAGAAACGCCACCACACGCTCGGGGATACAACTAATGAGAAGGTATTTCATATAAATCTGTCACGTATTCACATTTATTTGTTGCTAAACGCAATTGCTGCTCTTATAGCCTGGTGCTGGTGCTGCAGGTCGCTTCCAAGCAAACGTTCATCACTGTGCCACAATATTTATTTTATCCCGCATAAACATAGGAGAACATAGTAAGTATAAGTATTAGAGGTGGTCCCTTTCACCTAAAATGGTGTGCGAACAGACCGAAACAAGCTCATGCAGTTTGTGGAGAGGAGAGTGTGGACGAATTTGTGGTTTTCTTTCTGCGCGTTCGTATGTATCTCACTTGAAGTTTTTTGGTCCTGATGGTTCTTATATATCAGTGTCAGCGGAGACTTTTCTTTTCGTTTGATTTGAATTTTGTCGGTTAGCATTCAATTTCATTTATTGGCATCTTTAATCCTTTGCCAAATGCCGGTAAATTATTGCCAATGAAAAGGAATTCTTGTTGGTACAAAAAATAAATCGATAGAGATATTTTTAAGCGAACGAAGATAACAGTAAAGAATTCTGATTCTTTTAATGATTAAAGGCAACTCATATTGTGGAGAAAGCAAAAAGCGAGTACTGTTTAAAATGAATGTCATTGGCTGTATTGTCTTTGATAGAAGAGACAAAATCCTGAATTATCCCGCCAGTGGTTATCTGAAAATTACAAGCAATTTCAGTTTTAGTCCCCCATTTTTGCTTGGAATCGCTCGCATCTGGGCAAGACATTTATCTGCGTAGTTTTCATTTTGTTAGTAAATTTAAGCTTTCATCAGAGCTAATTACTGGATATTAAACTTCGCCTCCACTTTAACTTTTATCCAGAAACTAATTATATTGCTGGCATTAATTTATGATAATGTTGTATATTGACAAGTATTATAAAGTGGGAGAGTATTTCATTATATCTCTTAACACCTCATACCTTATTCCAGATTTTGTAGTCATGTACTCTTCAGCCCAAGGATGCTTTATTCTAATGCGCATATTCGATATCAAATATCTGGTAAAAGTCAAATGTGAATGGCAAGTTTAATAGAAATAAATGTAAATTAAATTGCGAAAATGGCAATGTGATTTTCAATAACAAGAACAACTTTCTATGCGAACTCGATGAATACCAAAAAAGTCTAAGCCAACAAAGAAACTAGCAAAAAGTTGTTTTGTTAGTCGGTTACAGTCATCATCTTTGCATCTTTACTTTGTTGTTGGTTGATTGCCTTGTGGCGTTGGCAACTGAATACTGAATTCTTCGGCCATTGCGGCTTTTCTATTGTGGTGTCGGTGGTGGGCTGTTTGGAGTGGACAAAGGCTAGCTTGGCGTAGTGGCCATCCGCCGGGAATACAATTGTGCGTTACAATGCTAGGCGAAAAAGTTCCATGGCAATTGTGAAAGCATAACTAATACAAGTGCTAAACTAACGCGTACGTGTGTGTATGTGCAACTGTAAGTTGCGTTGAAGTTGTTTGGCTGGAAATTGCCTTCAACACACGCGCCATACGATTTTACCCAGGCAGTGGATGGAGCGTAATGTGTGTGCTCTCGTGCTGCTACAGCATTACTGGCGCTTACGTGGTCAACACATCTTTTGTTGTGAAATCAGCAGGCGAAATGGTAGTTCAGTTGACCGTGACTGCCTTAAAGTTTCTTTTTATGGCGGAAGTTAAGTACAGAATTACGTAGAAGAAAAAACTGAAAATAGAAAAGTAAAAATCTTCAATGGTGGCCAGCAGATTGTTCGTCCGTGTGGCCTCCGCGGGCGACAGAGTTTCGGCAGCGTAACGAAATTGAAAATCGCAGACGACGTGTGGCTACAAAATTCCCCTATATTCACACATCCCACGCAACCTTTATGAATGGAGCGAAAATTTCGAAAGAGAAGGCGCACGAAAGTCATGAAATTAAAGTAAAAGTTTTCGTTGCAATTGAGTGTAGTTTGATTTTTATTGTTATGTGCTGGAATGCCTTAAAAATGGTTATTGCATTGAGAGCTTGACAGCCATTTTGAATACAATAGACTCGGTCGGGCGTACCGCGTCCGGCGGTCAGTCGAGTGACGCCTCCAGCTGTGTGTGTTGGCTGGTAAACAACAATAATCATAAAGCGAATGCAAACCTTCGCTGTGTGTACTGGTGTGTACTTTAAATAAGAGACCCGCCAATTTCACGTCACTCACAAAGCGGTGGTTTAGGGCAGAACCAATGCTTTCTATGTGGGCTGCAGCCGAGCACACTCACCCATTTCACTTCAAAACACATTCACGCAGACTCTTTTGAGGCCCAACGCACACACTCTCCGTGTGCGGGGTGGACCGTGCCTCATTGTATGGCTGCTATTGTGACACTTTGAATTCGCTTTGTTGTCGCTTTATTGTTAATTAAATAGTAATTTGTGATTTCCTTTGTATTAAATTGTATTGATGGATATACTTACTTTATTGCTTCCGTTAAGTGCCGACAACCATGACTACAAGTAAATATTTATTGAAGCTTAAGCGCCGTAACGGCAGCCAGAGTACGTGGGTGGCACAAGTGTGCGTTGTTATTGAATTGACCTCGACAATGAAAATGGTGGGAAAAGGTGTGAGGGTCATGGTGCGAAAGCAAATGTCGTGTTTAATGAAAAATGGTTTAAACATAATTACAGAAGATACTTTTGAGTTCTTATTAAGTTCCTAAGTAATTCAAGACAGGGTAGCTTGGGACAGTGCAGGTATTATTTTGTATAAAATGTAACTCTGATTTGTGTGTGAGAGATGGCTCTACTTATGTATATAATTACCAAATCAATGAGTATTTTCAGTATTTTTTTAGTAAACGTAGCACTGAAAGAAACAGTTTGGTAGCCTATCGAAAATATGAGGATTCCGTTGTATACTTTCGTTACAATACCTCTATTTTGTAAAAAGCCGATGCTTTTGTAAATTAACATTGACATAAAGTCATAAATCAAAGAGAAATATAGGCAAGCAAATTTTCGAAGCAAAAGTCGCTGATGGCTGCGCTGCACTGTTCTTCTGCTGAATTTTTATCAAAAAATTTGTTAGAAACATTGTGAAAAAATTAAGAATTGGCAACATCAAGTTGCACTAAAGTGAAGAGCAAGAAGAAATTAATTAGCACGTGGAGGCATGTTGCTTTATCTTCAAAGAACTTCTGCCTTGTGCTCGCCCGAACTCACACGCGTTCGTCAAAAATATCGCAGCAATATCACCAGCTTAGCATCAATTACGCAACAGCTCATAACTCAAAACAAAAAAGGAGCACTTGGCAGCACGAGCCACGTTCGACAACTTTTGCCTCAATAATAGAAGAAAAACAAAGCAGAAGAAAATGCTGTTAGAGGTAAAGTTTCTACATAAATTACGCGTCGAGGCTATGATATGAAACGGCAGAAGTGCTTTCCTTTGATGTTGTTGCAATAAAATGCTCCGAACGATAACGGCGGGTACGAAAGAGGCTGAGTTGGCTTTTCTTTTTGTTGCTACCGCTTCGACTGATGGCACTTGGGACATAAATTTTAGTTAAATGAGCTCGACTACGCAGCTGCACGCTTGACAAGCAGCGCTGCTTTATGTTGCATGACTCACAAATTTCATTCAAGTGGCTCAGGCATCGAGAGCAGAGAGTTGAGCGAGGCAACATTGAAGTGAAGTGCACCCGGCTGAGTGCTATATAAATTTCGGAAGTGGCGCAGTGGATTTTCCGTTGCTGCAGAGCCTGCTTGCGGCACACGCCCCAGCAAGGCGCAACAACTGGTGGCAGTGCTTACCGATCTCCGCTTACCGTACGTTGATAATTTGGAAATAATTCGTTTAAAGCCAATGTACGTGATTTGTTTGCCGAATTTCCGAATCGGCTGTACGAGCTGAATTCCAGGGCGGAGGTCCCACTGTTGGCTTAGGCGCTCCGTTGTCGTGGCGTATACGCAACAACTTAGCAACAGCTCAATTTGTCCGCTGCTCACTTTGTTTGCACAAGTACTTTGCGCCAGTTAGCAACTGTGGTTTCTATTGTTGTTGCTGCTGCGTTTATTTTGGTAGTTGCTATGCGGCGCTGGCAGCTTCGCTCGACTCACTTTTAGCTTGTTTGCGGTTGGATTGTGAACTCCAGTCAGCCGTTGCGCGGCTGCATTGTGCCAGCGCATTCAGTTCGCTTTGTTCGCGCACTCGAGCGAGTGAGTTAGTTTATTTCGCTGCGAGTTCGTGATGACCTCAATTTGTGGGTAAACGTAATTCGCTATAAAAGTGAAACTGCACGCATTCGAATCCGTACAGCGGAGCTTTGTGCGGCCTAATCATTGGCGCGACGACAGCAGCACTGGGCTGAAAGCGCGTGCAGTGGCAGCTCAAGGGGCGCCGGCGGCGCGGGTATGAAACCAGGAAAATGGCAGCTTCCATGCAGATACGAACGGGTGTGCGCGTGCCCTGGCTTCCAAAGTAGTATGTACGAAACTTCCGTTGCTGCTAAATGTATCCTTTGTTGTTATTGTTAATACAAGTTTGTGCCCCCGCAGCTGTTGCTTGCATGTGCCTGCATGCTGCTGTTGTTTGTGCTGTTTGGGGTAAATGTTTTGTCAGCTGCAGTGGTAAATGCAGCTGCTGTTGTTTTTGTACTTCTAGGCTTGTTGCCGGGGCGCACATTAATCATGCCACGCATTCAGCAGATAAGATGATTGCAGCTTTGTGCATTGTGCCACTTTCGCTAATGTTGATTTGCGCTTGTGTATCTCCGCTCATACGAGGCAGCAACTGGCATGCACCACTGGGTAGAGCAGCGGCATGCGCGCATGCCATTGCAATCGATGTTGTTTTGCGTTTTGCTGTTGACATTGTTTCGAAATGATTTTTCTCAATGCGAATTTCACAAAAGCTTTTAATTGCAATTTCGTAATTGTGCCTATGCAACATTGCCGGGCTTTGTGAGCTCCATTTCGCTGTTTGAATGAATCCATTCTAATTACTTTTTGCAGATTGCGTTGTTCTATTTTCTCTCATTGATTCTTGGAGTTAATCCTCTAAGTAGTGCTAGCAAAAACCTTTGTCAAGCGAAAATTCCTTTACAAATTTGAAAGTCGTTCGTTAGTTATAAAGTCAACCAGAAAAAATCTTTCACACTAATTAATGAATTGGTGTCTCTAAAAGCATTCATCATCTTGGGAATTCATCTGATAAGTGAACAAAATTAAAGAAATCATAGGCTAACATTTTGCAAAGATCAGAGACTATTTTACGTATGATATGCATAGTGTAGCCATGAAAATTAGTGAGAATTTTAAGTGAACAATGCAGAGGTGCTGTAACACTGGGTTTATACCTCAAAGATTAAGTTAATGGTAAACGCAGCATCCACCAATATGGTAGGACCTGAACCCTTCACTGGTGTGGCTCCCCATACCATAAAGGAGTTGCTTCGCCGGCAAAAAAGAATACAACCTCAGTAGGTTTAATATGCAATCAGCCTTCTTAGAGATAAACTCAGACATTTTAAACTGTAAGCTGAAAAAAGCATTTACACAACATGGGCTTAGCGTCTTGCGTAAATTGCCGGTTCTGCGGCAGGGAGCCTGAAACACCAAAACACCTGCTAATTAACCGCACATTAGTTTGCAGACGCAGGTTAAAGGCCTTGAATCCATGTTTCCAAAAAGGATCTCATCGCTTAGCTAACTTCTTTTCTTCGTTACTGGCGAGACATCGTTTACGCGGTGATAGCCGAGTTAAAAACAGCGCTCCAGTCATTTCTTCCTTTTGCATGTGGCGCCGATTGGAAATTCCAAACGAAGCCGGGTCCTTCTTCACCTGCTTTTTCCAACGGAGCGGAGGTCTTCCTCTTTCTCTGCTTCCTCCGGCGAGTATTGCGTCGAATACCTTCCGAGCTGGAGGGTTTTCGTCCATGCGTATGACATAAAATAGCCAGTGCAGTCGCTGTCTCTTAATTCGCTGAATTATGTCAATGTCGTCGTGGCCATCGCGCAAAGGACCATAAATCTTTCGCAGAACATTTCTTTCGAAAACTCGTAACGTAGAGTCATCAGATGTTGTCATCGTCCATGTCTTTACACCATATAGCAGGACGAGAATAAAGTATACCATATATCGAAGTTACAACTGTCAACAGTGACGTGGGAATCAAGTTGTCAGTGCGACGAATGTTTGTTTGATGACAGGAGATATTTCGTCTTGTCGTCGTTCTTCCTCATCCAGTCTGGAGAAAGCAGAACTAAAGGCGTGGGTGTTGAGGCCATTGATATCAATATCATCGGCGTACACCAGCAGCTCTTATAGAAGATTGTACGTTTTGTCTGAATATTGTCTTTGTGATTTAGGAGAGGACACAATAGACCTAACGTCGGATAAACAGGCGTACAAAACTAAGACGATAACACCATATAATTTCACGGTGATTGGTTTGGAATCAATTTGAATCTATTTGGTTTCTGATATTATGTTCCCTGTACACATGTCGATTATGTGTCAATGTCAAAGGAGATAATAAAACATTATGCGTTCCAAGCTGGAATGGGTGAAAGGGGTCTAGTTGAACATGTTAAAGTATAGATGTGGATTAAGCCAAAAACTTAATGATTTTCGTTTACTTTGATTGATTTTGACATCTTGATAAACTTCAATAAAAATATAATAGTTTACACTTTTCCCACGTATTAATAATCTGAATATAATGGTTTTGTGAATCAGGTAAATTAGAACTATAAGGATATATCTGATTAACTAATAAGACATGAATTGGACTACAGCTAAGTGAGGACTTGACCTAAAGTGATAAATGAATCTGGACAGATTAAGACAACTATGCAAACTAAACTGTATTTGAACTCTATTGAATTTGACCCATTTAATTTAGAAATTATCCGCATTTTTTTTCTCATATATTTTTAAGAACACACATATATATATTTATGATCTATTAATTATTTCAACGTGAATACTAATTGTTTTCCAAATTAGTGTTGTGATACACTCGACAACACGGCCAGCATTTACTCTCGCAATTTTTGAGTTAGGTGGGACCAATTTTCAAGAAGGCATTGCTAAAAAGAAAGTTAACTTCGCGCCCTTTCTGTGCATTTGGCTTAAATGGTTGCATAGATGCATGAGCATTTTCCACATATTTCACCAAAATATTTATTTATTATGAAATGTTTGTGGAATTAAGACATTATTTCGCACATCATTTTGTTGAGTTGTCTGCCAAACATGATGCTTATCCCAAGCAAAAAAAAACAACTCAGTGATCGAAAACAGCAAAGGAAACGTAACGAAATCGCTAGGTTTACACACCCACAGACCCCGCTGACACCGCTCCCACCGCAGACTGAACTTTTCTTCATTAACTTTATTATTCCACAGTCAATATGTTGTTGTTAAAATGCAATCAAAACAAAGTTGGTAACTTTTGGCGTAAACACACCGTCAACACATAAGCACACCCACACGCTTCCATCAACATAGCGGTACACTGGCAGACGGTGGCGCAGGAGACGTTACAGCGGCAGCAAAGTGATTTCGGTGTGCTTGGCGGTGCCTTCAACGGGGGAGTGGGGGAGCGTTAAGTACAAATTACTTTCTCGCTTCGAGCTTTGTGTTATTTGTGTTTGTTATCTGTTGTTTTATGCCAACAACAACAACGATGGGTACGTCGTGTCTTCGGCATTTGCGAAGTCGCAACAGCAAAGTGACAGCAGCAAAGGCAAACACAGCTCCGGGCGTTGGCAGCGAGCGAGACGTCAAGTCGTCAGTGCTGTCGTTCAATTTTCCAACCGGCGTTTAAGATGAGTTTCAAAGCTGAACGTGTGTATGAATGCATGTGCATTCTGAGACACAGTTACACACATCCAAATAGGACTATCACCAAACAATTAAAGGAAGACGAGAAAATTGTAAGCTTTCGTTATTTCTCTCCGCCTTTGGAATCCGCGAAAATTTATGAATTTTCGTCATAATTGGAAATATTTAATACTGGAAAGTAAATTAAAAGAATTCAGAAAACGGGATCTTCATCTTCCATTTGAATTTTGCGAAAATTGAGGACCAAGGATTCCACACCTAATTTTTTTTATAGGATATTTTGCAAAAGGTGATTTCATTCATTTTCGAAGAGGAAACTGACTCTCCGATTACTCCTATTGCAATACACTCAAACATTGCTGCATGGAAGAGCTTGTTGTTAACGGAATTAATGACTTTCAGAGTGACTTTGACGCATGAACGATTTTAAGCTCCCCACCCTCCATGGTAAATGTTGTCATAACTTTTTCCATTTATACTGTGCTCTAAAGTTAGAATCTCTTTTGACTATCAAAAAACCGGAAGGCTTAGTTTCTTCGTCTGTGAAGAGCGCTACATGCATGTGTCTATGCGATTGTCTCCTACCCATTGTCATTGTGTTGTATCAATCATCTTTTCAAAGGCTTAGCGCCACCTGAAAGAAGACTGTCAACAGCTCAACACGCTCTCGAAGTAGACATTTGAGTGAGTGGAAAAAGCAGAGGATGGCTGGGGCGTAGACGTTCGACGCCTTGAGGACAAAATATTTAATGCGCAGTGGGCAACATGTTGTTGTAATAAATGTAATGTGTAAATGGTATTAAATTTGTTGTTTTCCTCATTTTTGTTTGGAGTTTATCAAAGTGCTGACAAGTATGAGCGGTATTAGCTCGTGTTTATATATTATATTATTTGGGGAAACGACAAACTTTTGAGTTTTCCTATCAAGTTCTTTGAAAATATCACAGCAAGATTTTTAAAGATAGAAGAGAACTGTTCAGTGCGGCAAAGCACTTGCGGAAAGTTGAAGACTCAAAAGTGACACACATAAGGGAAGCCAGTCCAATCGAAATTTTGAATATCGTTGCCTCACCGCAGGCAGTTATTACCAACCAATAATTACCCAAGCCTCAGAGCCTCATAAACTCAGTTCATAGCCTAGAGAAATTCCTTTTATGGCGACAATATGGCATTATTTCTGTGACTTAAGGGATGTGTCGCTGAAGACCGCTTTCTCAGACGGGGACACTCACACATTCTCACTAATATCAAAACGATGTCAGTACGTTTGTGGCAAAGAGGAACATATTACCGTCATTACTGTAGTTTATCATCGAATATTTTTGAACTTTGCGTTTTCGACGTTACAACTGTAACAACTCGCCATCTGCTACAGCAACGTACGCACAGAAATTCACATCAACGGTAGTACGCGAAAATATTTCTGTTCAAATATGCAGTGACATGGGATCGTTTATGAACTGAAAATGTTGATGTGTTTGCCATTACACAGATTCACACGCGCACACACTTATGTGTATATGTATATGCGAGCCTGGCGCTGGCAGTGTAGCGATAATGCCCCAGAAGTACGGTGGGCATGACATTAAGTATGTGTAAACACATGAAAGTGTGCGAGCGCGTACACACGTATCTGTGTTTGTATTTCCACGCGCTTCGCACATTTATTCAATTAATAATTTAACTCGTTTACATATATAGATATATGTATTATGCACAAACACTCATCTGCTAGTGCGGTTGTGTGGTTGTGCATCTGCTAACAAATTAAGCATTACTTTTGCAGAAACCCCTGGCAATCGCTCGTTGACTATGTGCTCATAATTGCATCAGCGGCAGCCAGCAGCTAGCAGCCATGTGCCTGTTCATATGCTACAAATGCACTCGACAGCATGCGGCCGCATTGTTTATATCGCTGCCGTTGCTGCCTCTCATTGTTGTACAATTTTAATTAAAATATAGTGCAGCTTTCAAACAATGCAGCCGAGTTATGTTCAACATTAATGGAACACACATATTTTGCATTGCACACATCACAATTTGCAGCACAAACAAGCAGCAAGCTTTGCTTGTGAGTCAAAATGATTTTCCTAAAATCAATTTTTCAGAGTACATACTTTGCTATGGAGCAGAACACATTCGATCGCCGCTATTTATTATTCAACCACCTAGGTGTGTTTATATTTGAGCCGATTCTCAAAATCTCAATACAATGACATGGTATTTTTGTGCTTTTGTTGTAAAATTTGTGCGAAAATTGAAGCAGCAAAATTAATCTTCATTACTAGTTCTACATGAGGCTTTTATTTATGGCAGTGTAATTATTAGAGGTGCTCTATCCTCTACTGATAAAGTTTCTGGGTATTAATACCTAATTTTCGGCTGTCCATATGTACATACATATGTATCTTTGCGTTCAAATGATTTGTAAACACTAACTTAATTTTTGACTAAAATTACTGTCGTCCTTAATAAAATCGATTTATGTAATTTCAGATTTAGTGAGAAAAGTAGGTTTTTTCGGATATGTAGCTAGTTGTTTTGTGGGTGACTGAAAAAGTTTGAATATGAGAAAGTGAATGCATTGTTCGATGAAGAAGCATTGTCAAATATAAAAAAGCCTCGCTGCTTGAACGCTTCAGAAAAAAAGTCTTTTGTGCATCGGGTTGAAACCCGATAATGGATAATGGATAAACGTTAAAATTTTGTAAAAAGAATTGGCATGAATATAGTTATAGACCCATCTGAATCTACTGCGAGTTCGGAACCGGAACTTAATAATGTCTGCAAGTCCCTCGAAAAGAGTTACAGGTCGCGTTTGTCCAAGTGCTAGACTGGTAGCCATTCCAAAAGTTGAACAATGGGCTTTCAAAGTCATCGGGTGCAGCTTTTTCGGACTGGGTAATCTTGTTTTACTGTTCATAATGTTTATAAATTGTTTGTATAAAATATATATATACATAAATACGAGTACAAATCCACTAAAATTAGGAGAAATGCCTCGTTTCGAATAATACCCAATAATGTACATAATGGTCTTAATTTCCTCATTTCCGCAATGAAAGGAATCTGGTGAGTTGCTGCCGCCACAATGCTGTCGAATTGGCGTGTGACAGTTGGCTTGCGGTATGCGGCATGTGGCATGTGGCACGTGGCATCCGAATGCCGTGCGAAATGTGGCGAGCAATTATTGCTTGCAACAGTGAAATAAGAAACAATTGTTCACTCTCCGAACGCACACACAATCATTTAAAAAAACGATGATTTTTTTTTGGGATATTGCTGCCACCGTCAACAACAACCGCTGGCACTGTTGCCACCAATATGGGTTACAACAATAACAGCAAACGCTTTGAAAGTTGAAGTTAATTAAATACTGCTATATATAATACGTGCAACTTTAAAACGACGCATACGTGTCAGGCATCATATCGTGAACACTAACACATGGACGTGAGTGTATAAGTACATTTATATTTTATATTTTATGTTGCATGTTTAAATGCTTGAATTGCCACAAATATTTGTATACATTTATTTTGTGCTACGCGTAACGAATTGTATTGTAACGAAAAAAGAAAATTGCCGCCAAACGATCGGAAAATGAAATTTGTTGTTGTTTGGAAAAATACAAAAATAAAAATCAAAGCAATTTTCCAAATCCAATATCACAGCCGCACATGAATATGCAACATGCATCTAACAACCCAAACAAATCACGTTCAGGCACCAGCTATCGCATAGAAGCGTCTGGTGTGTATGCTTGCAACACAACATAATTTAATATTCCGGCATTTGCCTATGCGCCCCTGACCCGGCTGCACGGAATGCTAAAAAATGCACGCCATTTAGTATTAGTGAGCGGTCGGAGTGGCGGGCAATGAAGGGCTTTGTGTGGTAATAAATATTTGCATAGCGCGATAGGCAACACCATAGTCGCGCCGGCAGCTATGTTGGCAACAAAAATTGGCTTGCACGATAAATATTTTTTCCACACTCCTATTTTGATTACTTTTTTTAGTTTCCATATTTGTAGAGGGGCCAGAGCTGTTGGTTGCCGTGGGTTGTTGCTTTGTAGCCCCTTTGCCGTTATTGCTGCAACGCGCTTATCAGTTGGCACATAGCTGCATGTGGCAAGCAATTTATGTCCGCTCTGCATAGCAATAGCGACAGTAGCAAATAGACTGTGTGCGAGAAAATAAGACCTGAACGGCAATGCCGATAACAGTAACTATGCGCACAAATAACAACAAAAGCAACAACACAAAATGGCTATAAAAATGTTCAAAGTCAAAAAGCGTGCAGACACACGAAGGCACACAGTCGTGCACAAAGGCAATTTAGTAACTGAGCCACACACACTCGCGATATCACACACACAGGTATAAATAGAGCGACTGTTGGCGATTGCTTCATGTGGCATGATGGCGAAGCGTTGCAATCACATTGCAGCGTCGCTGCAGTGCTGCAGCATATCATGTATGCGCGGCACATTCGTCCACACATCATCGCTCGCTGCCCGGTACGTGTCACGCTCACAGCGTCGGAAAGGCAACTACCGGATTTGGTGGTGTTGTTGCTTGCTCGTTTGACCAATTTATGCCGCTATGCGTGCCATCGTTGGCTTTGCTATATTGTTGTTGCTATTGCTAACAGTAAGCCGTCTAAGAGTGTGCGGGTGTGTGATCTGTGCGCCGGTTGATTGCGGCAACTGCAATGGCGACAGAGTAAACCTTTCGATAGCGAGTTTTTGCCATTCCCACATGAGCAGTCCCGTAGATAAGGCTTTTTTGATGAAGTGCTGCATGCACTTGCCTCCGGATATTCGTGTGACATGAGTGAGCGTGGAAACGTGGAAAATTTCAAGTCGCATACTCGTGCGCGCAGCAATTCTATGATTAATAATTTCGCACACGGCCAGGGCGTATACGTAACCAAACCTTTAGAGCGTAGAGAGTACGCGGGTACGTGTGTTTGTGTGTACATTGCGAAAGTGTGATAATGAATTTCCATTTGATAAATGATGTTCTTTGTGTTTATTTGTTTATATAAAAGGTTTGGCAGGCCGAAAGGGAAACTGTGGTGGGGTTTTCAAGTAGGCCTTGCTGTGATTAATCACTGCCGCAGCAGGTGTTTGATTAATAATACTCCAAACAATTCCTACCTATGTACGATAGTGTAGTATACACACTTACCAGCTTTCAAGTGGGCTGTCTAATTTGCATCATTTGTAATAATTCACGCCCGAATAGTCAATATTATTCCATCGGTGGTTTTTGAAGTGAGCAACTGGCAGCGCTGAGGCAATTTGTGGTCAGAGATCCTTGAGAATTGGCTTTGCTCACACGTCAATGAACAATTTCCATACAATTTCTACTGACTTGGCGCAAATTGGTAATGTAATATGAATATTCAATCGCTTGCGAATCAGCTCACAATCTGCAAACAATTCGCAAGCTGCAGTTATGTTTTATGAATTACGTGTTATTATATTTTGCATTTGTTTGTTTAATTCATGCTTGATTGCATTTTATGCGAAATAAACCAAAATTTCAAACGACAGTTTCTATTATTGAACGTACACAAAAAGCCTTTAATTTAATATCGCGCACACAACCAACTACATAGCAATATAAGCTGGATTTATATGAGATTTGAACCATATTTAGGAAGGATATTCCGCAAAAACTAATTACTATGCAAATTTGGGGTATTTCATTTTACTATGCAACAATAATAATCACCATTGCATTTTATATGAAAACCATGAAATCATGCCAACATACAAAGCTGCTTTCTAACAACCCTGTAGGAAAGTCATTGCACCATAAATTGGGCTACTGGTGGCGTTTATGCAACATTTACTGATGTGAAGAAAAAAGTAATTTTCATAGCCGAATGCCAATGAAAGAGGACTTTCTCATAACAAAATTTTGTCGAGTTTTTTCATGCTCACTTAGTTGGAGAGTCCCACAATCAAGTTCAATTTTTAAAACATTTAGCTCGGATTTCTACTTGTATTATTATGAGTTTTCAGTCGGACCGGAGATGGATTTCACAAATCGATTTTATCAAAACCGATCCAGTCGCTCTTGAGTAATTGTTTCACTTGTACAGAAGATTTTGGTTTTTAGTTTAGATTTGCATGATACAACTTCAGTTTTAAATATTTTCCAATTGATTGCGGGGAAATTTGCTCTCAGCGACTAGAAAATTGACCCAGTCTTTTGGTTAGATTCACATTGACACTTTCTTACGCAGATTGACGAGTGTGTTTCACAAGTTCAGTGCTTTCCTAGAAGGAAGGAAAAGAGCAATGCTAGTTAGCGCATATTTACATACATTTGTACATAAAAATGAGTCAATAAACAGGAAAACCTATTGACCCAGTTCCGAACGGAAGTCTTTGAGCAATGACACCGGCATTTTTCAATTTTTGCTGCAATTTGCTCTGAACCAATTTTCAGCTTCCTGCGCTGAGTATATGAATATTACGTAATTGCACATCATCATCCTAGGCACGATGCCTCATAAATTGTTAGCCTGATTAGAAGGCCTACCCGTGTACTCTTTAATATGCTCAAATGCCCAAAAATTTTTCAAATGCACTGACTGTGTTTGACTAATGCTCGGCTTTGCGCTTTGCAGAATGGATAACCTTTTGACATGTTTATTCCATATCAACTAGACATTAATTGGAGCTGCGATTAAGTGGGGCTTTGAGCGTATTACGTATACCTCTTAATTACGTTTGATTCATTTATGCGATTTTGCAAACGAGGAAAAACTGGGGCATTAAATAAATACAGCTTTTCTTTGCGCTCAACTGCAACCACTTGGATAAGTGAAAGAGAGTCTAATTTATTGTGACAAGTTACCGTTAGCTGCTTTATTGGCGCTGCTGGTGGTGCGGTTGCCACACAAATCTGCGGCAGGATCAGCAACAGGAAATAAGATGAGCTAAGGATGCGAATGCCGCACTGATAGCGCGGGCAGGAAAGTGGCGCGGCGCTGCGCGGCTTGGCGATGATGCGAACGCGAGGGCTAAGCATGGCTGAGTTGCGCTCGTTTTGTTTGTGCAACCAAGTCGCGCAGAAATGTAATTAAATTTTAATTGTTTACACTTTTGCAGCGCCATCCTAGACAAAGCCCCGCCTGCGGGCTGCTGGTGCTAGAGCTAGTATTGTTCCTCGTCTACCTTGCCGTTTGCGTGTTTGTTCGCATTGTGCTGGTTTGCACATTGTTTTTGTTTGACATTTTCAGCTGTGCCACAGTTTTCTGCTTTCCCCTTAGCGCTGTCGCACTTCCGTTTGTCTATTTTCGCTTATTTCGTAAACATTTGTAAGATGTGTGGTTCTTGTTGTTGCTTGTAACGCTCATCCACTTTATTTGTATTGTTTTGCTGGCGCTTTATTTGTATCCTCCGTTTTTGGGCTTCTGCCCCCGAGTGGGGAGGGAAGTCCGCGTGGCGGAAGAGCGTAGCACTTAATTATGTTTAACAGGAAACTAGACGAAAGCAAATAGAAAGTGGATATTAGGTAGGGCAAGCGACTTTCAGGGCGCCGCTCGTACGCGTTTGTTTATAATAAACTGGAATTAAAATAAAATAAAATGCGTAGTATGTTTCGGATTAGAATTTCTTGTGTAATAATTGGCAAACACACATACTTTCTATCCTGGGGACCACTCTTCTGTTTCCAGCCACAGTTTTTAGAGATACGCCTCTGGTTGTTGTCAGTCCACAGTTTAGGCTACCTAACAAGAAATGATCCTGTAGAATCTATCCTTAACTTCGGATTTTGAATTGATATTTACAAAACTCTTAAATAATTTGAATAACAAGTTTTTGAAAAAAAATCGTTGATTTGAACCGATATAAGAGAAGAAAGTCTATTTAATGCTGGGTTTGTAGCAACAAAATATTTTTGAGGGAGTGTTTATGAGGTGACTGTGCTAATGGACGCAAGCAGGGGACATTACCGTTAATCGTACTGAACTGATATTCGTGGAAATATCTTTTGCATTAATCTTTAAGTCAAAGGTCGTTCAAGATATTATAAAGTATCCTTGTATTTACAAATTTAATATTTTGGTGAGGTGCAAAGTAATTATATGTCTTGACACTTGTTGAAAAATACAACAAATTGTACATACATACATCATCAAGTGTATCATTGCCATTTATTTTGCTCCTTCGGTAATCTGAAAATTTTTGGTTCAATATTCTTTTAATTTTATGCGAGTATTTCTCATCCTCTTATGAATTGTATTACGTTTTCCCATATGTGTTGGCGCTCATCTGCCTCAAAGCTGGCTGTGATAAATTGCATTTGAGATGTACACAGCAGCGTGTTTGAGAAGATAAGCGGGGAAGTAATGATATACACAGGAGCCGCTGTCGGTGTCTGAGACAACCAAGTGCCTGCCTTCGCTGTGTGTGCTGCTAATCGGTTTATTGCCAAAGTACGAAATTGCAATCATGAAATTTTCCCAACAGCGCGTATAACTTTCCGGAAAGTGCACAAACATACACAGATACGAATATAAACATATTTAGGCGTATGCGCAGATGCCTACATCTCAGGAAAGAGACAAGCAACTAATTGTGTAAGTATGTGTGTTTGTTGCTTGCGCTTAATTAACAGCAAACGCAAACATATGTTGTTGGAGGAACGTGCCCCGTATTTTTCTTGTGATAACTTCCTTCCGCCTTTTTGTCTTTTGAATTTCGCGGCTATGTATAAAACGCTACAGAGCTCGTATCTGGCAATACAATATATCTTTGAAAGGTTTTGACATAACCTACAAAACGACGCTACGCATGATTACTTTGGACATTGCGTTCAACAGTTATAGTCGTGTAAACATAGAGTTCACTAACGCTAAAATCGCGCTATTTTAAAGTTTTCCTTCGTTAAAGGCAAATCCGCTAAAGAAACGTTTAGTGAGATTAATATTGTTTTGGGGGATGGTACTCTATCACTTCGAACTGCGGACGAATGGTCTCGACGATTCAGAGTGGGTGAAAACGACAGAATTGATAAGCCAGCCGGCGGAAGACCTGTGACGACGAATACCGAGCAAATCGTGAACATGCCAGGCATGTGGCACCTCGTGACATCGCCCAGAAGATGAAAGTTAGTCACCAAACCATTTTAAATCATCTGAAGAAAGCTGGATACACAAAAAAGCTTGATGTTTGGGTGCCGCATGATTTGATGTAAAAAAACCTTCTGGACCGAATCAACGCCTGCGATATGCTGCTGAAGCGGAACGAACTCGATGACACGGATGGTGATTGGCGAGGACCACATACGACAGGAAGGTTTTGCTGTGTGTTTTGTGGGATTGGCAGGGAATCATCCACTATGAGCTGCTCCCATATGGCCAGACGCTTAATTCTACCATCCACTGCGAACAACTGGACCGCTGAAGCAGGCGATCGATCAGAAGCGTCCAGAATTGGACAATAGGAAGGGACAACGACAGACTACACACTTCGTTGATGACTCATCAGAAGCTCGGATGCGAGGTTTTATCGCATCCACCATATAGCCCGGACATAGCGCCAAGTGATTACCACCTGTTCCTGTCCTGTGACGAACGCCCTTGTTGGTGTAAAGTTGAACTCAAAAGAGGCTTGTGAAAAGTGGCTGTCCGAATTCTTCGCAAATAAGGAGTGGGGCATCTACGAGGGGGGTTTTATGAAGTTACCCTCTAGATGGAAACAGATTATCAAACGAAGCGGCGCTTATTTGAACTAAATCCGATCACTGTAGCACTCTTCATAAAGCATTGATTAAAGAACAAAAAAGCGGAAAGGAGATATTTGACAATCTTATATAATTTTGACTTAATATTTCTAATCCGTGCACATTAATTTTCCTCCAAATACCGCATCTGTCTCCTATTACATAGAATTTTCAAAGAGAACCTTCGCATGAACTCTTTCGCAGTCCATTTAATTATCTTGTTTGATGAAATTTCTGCTAAAATGAGAATAAAAATAAAAACTTTAGTAAACACAATATGGAATAGAATGAAATTAAAATGTGAAACCATAATGTTAATATGAGGATATGAAAGTAGCATCACATATCGGCAAAACGTTCGAGACGGAAAATGCACTCAGCTGTTGTTCGGTGTTCTCGGTAATTCCAGGCATGTTAATTGCGCTCAACGGATGCTGTGGCCTTCGAGCGTCTCATAATGTGTGTGTGTGTATGTGAGTGTTTAGATGAGTACACTCGATACTTAATCTTGCATGGCTTTGTAGGACATGGCATGCGGCTCTCGGTATACTTTTGCGGGGCACACGGCATCAAAATAGCAACAGCTGAAGTAGCCAGTTATTGATTGCTGGGTTCCACAAGTATCCCAAGAACCAGCCAACAAGACGGTTCTAATATATACATTTTTGTGTATGTCCATAGAAGGACTCATGGCTCATGTCGAACATTACTCTGCATTCGCCCGTCATGACAACGCTTCTAACGAGGCATGCAACATACACTTATAACTATACAAGTACGTACTTCCGAAAGTTGCTGTATATTATCTATCTTCGGTAATAATAACAAAGCAACCTTTGAGAAATTGCTCATGAAAATAACAAAAGCAGCAACATACAACCATGCTAAAAGCGAAACTGGCTGCTGTACGGTATCTGGTGTCTTTCACTAAATTTTACCATACAACCAAAATAGAGAAGCTGAAATGTGTCCCTCGAGTGGTTCAGGGGACGGCAGCAGCAGCAATTGCGGTGGCGACGTCATAAATGCATCTGCAGTGCAAAAGCCAACAACCGCATATAAATGTGTATGTGTGTGTGTGTTCACATGTTGCTGTTGCAGGTTGCATGTAAAACTTGCTACTGTTTTTATTGGCTACACTGCTCTCATTGGGCTTACAGCTTTGTTGCACGTTATTAGATCCGGCAGCTGAAACATATTGAAGGCATTTTACATCTACTTGGTAATGTGTACGCCGCTTCTTCTCGTTATTGGTGTCATTGTTGTTGCAATTTGTTTGCTACTTAATCAAAGCACTTAAAGTGTCTTGTCGGCGTCGGCAGCAGCTGTGTGGCAATGAGCAATAAATTAGTTGCATGAGGTGGGGGTGTGGGTGTGGGTGTGGGGCAACGGCAAAGTGCATAATGCAATCAGGCAGCTGTCAACAGCGGCATGCACAAGTGTTTTGAACGGCTCCTCTTGGCACTGGCCGATCTAATTTAAATTTATGCCATAATTAAAATGCAGCCATCTCGTGTATGCGTGTATGGTCCTCTCTCTGAGGTCATCAGCAGGCCATGTAATAGCAAACGCACATCAAAGGATAGCAGGCATCTTTATGAGCGACATTGGCTTTTGTATGTGCAAAGTGTGTTTACTCCATTCTCACCAAAATGTTTGTGAAATATTCTCTCATTTGCTGTATTCAATGCTGAAATATTTAAAGTATTTTTTCTTTGGCATTTAAGATAATAAAGAGTTTTTCTCTATCTTAGTCTCATTAGTCAGCGTTGCAGCTCTTAAAAAAATGTAACTTCTCAAAGTATTTGTATCAAAAATGGAGAAACAAAGTAGTGATTTTAGGAGGAGAGGACAAATATATCTGTGCATGTGTATAGACAACATATGCCTATTAGCGTTAACAACCGAACCTCCATTGATTCGTCAATAGCTCTTAACACTCGCAGACGTCACTTGTTTTTGCTCCATTTCCCGTCCATCCACTTCCATACTCCCCCTTTTGCTGAATAATTTTCGCATGTGGCTCTTCAACGAACTCGTCAAGTGCACTGTGAAACTGTGGGTGGCACAGATGTAGGTGCCATTTTGAAAAGCGGAATACAGAACTTCAGTGGTGAAAATGACAAACATTCACCTGTAAGCTAAGAGCCAAGATACCATACAAGAAACTCTGCAGAATATTCCTATCTGTAGCATAGTCACCTTTGGATCAATGGTCGTTTAGTTTAGCAGAATTTTGAGATTTTCACTAAAATAATCTAATTTCACATCTCAAATGGGATCCTTTGCATCTGTTTCTGTCCCAATACTACTACTTTGAGAGTACAGCAAAAGGTTCAAAAAGTGCGATTCGATTGTTTTTTATTTGTTAGTTCTAATCTAATTATACCCTGAACAGGATATATTAAGTTTGCCATGAAGTTTGTAACACCCAGAATTAAGCGTCGGAGACCCTATGAAGTATATATATACATAATCAGTGTGTTGAGCTGAGTCGATTTAGCCATGTCCGTTTGTCTGTCTGTCCGTCTGTATATATACGAAATAGTCCCTCAGTTTTTAAGATATTGTTTTGAAATTTTGCAAACGTGGTTTTCTCTTCAAGGAGCTGCTCATTTGTCGGAACTGCCGATAGTGCAATACTATGACATATAACTGCCATACAAACTGAACGATAGGAAGCAAGTTCTTAATCTTCGAAGAAATTGTTCAGATCGGTTAACTATAGAATATAGCTGCCATACAAACCGAATGATCGGAATCAAGGACTTGTATGGAAAACTTTCGAATTTGACGTGGTATCTTCACGAAATTTGACAAGGATTACTGCTTAAGGTAATAATATAATCTCTGAAAAAATCGTTCAGATCGGATTACTATAGCATATAGCTTCCATACAAACTGAACACATAGTTACTAAAATTAATTAAAATTAGGAAAATTTTTTCGTATTGTTTTGAAATATTTTTTGATTCATGATACATCAGAGAGAGAGAGAAAGAAAGGTAGTAATGGCTGACGAAATTTTGTTAAAATAAAGTCTGAAGGATAAACTGTAAATCGATAACTACGAGGGCTGCTATATATATTTCTGGCCTAATAATGAAAATAGGAATATTTATCAACGAAAATGGTTTTATTGTTTTTCAAAATATTCTCCATCAAGATTTATACACTTTTGAATGCGCTCAAACCAATTTTCGAAGCACTTTTTCCACTCCGGTTGAGACACCTCCAAAACATGGTTTTTGAATGCTTCAACAGCATCTTCTGGCGACGAAAATCGTTGACCACGCATTATTTTCTTGATGTGTGGGAATAAAAAGAAGTAATTGTGTGCCAAGTCAGGGCTGTACGGCGGATGACCCATCAATTCCACGTTTTGGCCGGTCAAAAATGCGCTGGTTTGAGCCGATGTGTGAGAGCTCGCATTGTCATGGTGCACAATGATTCGTCTTCTCTTGTTCGTTTTTCGAATTTCTCCGAAGACTTCAGGCAAACCAATGGTGGTGTACCACTCAGAATTGACCGTCCTACGTTGCTCAAGCGGAACAGTCGCCACATGACCAGTTTTGCCGAAGAAACAGGCGACCATTTGCTTCGAAGTGCTTCTTCCACGAACAACTTTCGTTGGATTTGGCTCGTCTTGGAAGACCCACACGGTCGATTGCTGTTTTGTTTCGGGCTCATATGCATAGATCCATGATTTGTCACCTGTGACGATCTTATAAACGTCTTTTGAAGCACCGCGATCGTATTTTTTCAGCATTTCTTTACACCAATCCACACGAGCCTTTTTTTGAGCGATTGTCAAATTGTGCGGGATCCAACGAGAACAAACCTTTTTTACGGCCAGGTGTTCATGCAATATCGAATGTATGCTGGTGAGAGAAATGCATAGGCATGCCTCTATCTGAAGGTATGTTACATGACGGTCTTGTATTATCAGTTCACGTACGGCATCGATGTTTTCTGCCACAACGGCTGTTTTTGGACGACCTTCACAGAATTCGTCTTTGAGCGAGCGTCGGCCACGATTGAATTCGTTGTAACAGTTTTTCACAGTGCTATAGGATGGTGTTTCATAGCCATACAAAGATTTTAGTTCATCGATGCACTCTTGTCGTGATAATCCACGTCGAAAGTTGTGAAAAATGATCGCATGAAAATGTTCACGAGTTAATTCCATTTTTTGGCCGAGATGAATTTTTTAATTCCCTGTAAATAAAAAAATTCACGATTAAATGACAAAATGTTCTGAGTGATGTTATGCTAAAAAATGTCAATCTTTCCAATGGAAATGTCAGATTGCACCTGGCAACACTTAGTGTTGCCTAGTCCAGAAATATATATAGCAACCTATGTAAAAGCAATGTCTCTAGAAGTATTACAAATAGAAGTCTCCTAGTGAGGCTGACATTTCAAGAAACATGGAGCCACAGACTATGCCCATCCGCCCTACATGGTACTTGTCATGCTCTTTAGAATGGTACTTCCAGAAATCCACTGGAATTATCCATTGAAAAATGCCTCCACTAACTCCTACAAATAGCTGATAGGTTGTTTTTAAAAGTAACTAAGTTATATTGAAGCTGTAAAAACTGATTTACATGTGGAAATGTTTGAATATTTATGAGCTTAGTTCACTTTATGAGCCTTGTTCCAGTTCCTTTTGCGAATTTTTGCTTCGGCAAGTGTCTGGTGTCAAATTCTGCTCAAACAAGCGCAAACAGTCTCCATGTTTTTTCTAATGCGTCGGCGTGCGTAAATCTTAATTCCATCACACGCTGCATTGAATACGCACGCTTTTCGGCGCTAATTGGAGCAATTTGGGAACACGCACCGCAGTAAGATTCATCGGCTACAAGAGGCCATTTAGCAACGCCAATCGATGTCACCGCGCGCCTGGTTGGGGTGGATCGTAAATCTCGGTGGCGCAATTAATAGTCGAAACGCGTCAATGCGGTTCCAGGTCGACTAATTTATACGCAATCATGCAAACGCGAAAACCGCCATACTCACAGCCATCGCTCCCACATCCCTTGCTCCGAGGGGTTTGTGCAGGTAACGCGTTGCGCTTCGATGACAGTTGTGGCTAAGAGGATAATGTGGAACAGACTTGCTCGTAGGCTTTTGAGGTGCGCGTGGTGCGTGCTGGAGTTTTTGTTCGGTGTCGATTTAAGGTGTATTCGGCACGTGATTGGAAATTTAAATGCCTCTTTGTAGGCAAATTTTATTACACCATGCAAATATTGGCATTGGTGTTCTGCTCAAATTTGAGAATTCACTTCTTAACGGACTTAACAAACTAAAGAGCAATGGTTACATAATTGACCGGCTGTATATTGATATTGTGGGCAGCGCTTTGGTTGGCTTTAATCTCCTGTGCTTTTCCTTTGTAAGCGTATGTTTTCTGGTGCAAAGTAGCAAGAATTACTCGTCGGTTAATTTGTACAATGAGCCAATTCTTTGAGCTTGCATCAGCAATGGTTGAACTTTGTAGCAATCGGTGTGAATTCAGCTGCTGTTCAAAGTTAATTAATCAGAGGTCGACGCAACGGTGCGTATACGTAATATTAAGTGGGTTACTTAAAAGCTGACTAAACTCTGCAGATGTTCGCTGAGAGTGGAATGGAGCCTTTCCAGCAAATTTATACAGAAACGCTTCTGAATTCCCTACATCTGTGCATCTAAATGCAAGAAAGTACGGCAGGTAGTGAAATAAACCATTTTAAATTTAACCAACCAATTTTGTGCTTGCGTGGCCTTGAGTGTAGAAGTACTAGTAAGGAGGGGCACATTCGCACATTGGACATTTCGAAATGTTGTTTAAGAATTATAAGAATTATAAATAACTAGTAATTGAAAGAGTTTTTTAAATTTTAATCCGATTTTATCCAATTATATTATAATCGAAATAAATAATTTTCATTAATAGGATTGTAGTTCTTCTTTATCTTTGGAGGATGGAGTCATGTGTAGAAGTTCACGCAAGTGAGGAAAGTTCTCTGATTGCCATTTACTTGGGAGTGGCCAGAAACGATTCTTTCACATATGGCTGAAGCAGCTCACGACTTCCGGCCCTAGAACAAGTATCCTCTGGGTAGTCAAAGAACATCCGTTTGAGGGCGAAGCATCCCCTCCACAAGGAGCCCGGGGCTTGGGACCCGCCACTTAAAAAACGCCCCCAATGAAAAAGTACAAACAGCCTCGGATGAGAGACCCCCTTTTTGATGACGACCATTGAAAACGTACCAAGAATCCTATCGAGCGTATTATGTCAAAGATTAAAGCCCACCACCACAACCGACCAGATGTTCACCATGCGCCAAATCTTGGAAAAGACCAGTGAAAAGAGACTCGACACACACCATCTCTTCGTCGATTTCAAAGCAGCTTTTGACAGCGATTTCTCCAATCTTCTGCTGGAGAAAATAATTCGAACTTAAGAACTTAATCGAGCATATACAATTTCTATAAGAGGGTACTGCTGCTGACGTACGCGGATTATATTGATATCATTGGCCTCAACACCTTCGCCGGCAGTTTTGCTTTCTCCAGCTTGGATAAGGAAGCAAAGAAAATGGGTCTGGCAGTGAACGAAGACAAGACGAAATATTTCCTGTCATCAAATAAACAGTCGTCGCACTAGCGACTATGCTCCGACGTCATTGTTAACAGTCATAACTTTGAAGTCGTAGATAACAGCAACAACAATGTCAGAAATCGTTCGTAGAACCAACATAGAATAACTCTTGTCAACAGGTGCTACTTTAGACTGAATAGGCAATTGAGAAGTAAAGTCCTCTCTCGACGAACAAAAACCAAACTCTATAAGTCACTCATTATTCCCGTCCTGTTATATGGTGCAGAGTCATAGACGTTAGTTTGCGTTAGTTTTCGATAGAAAGATTCTTCGAAAGGTTTATGCTCCTTTGCGCGTTGGCCCCGGCGAATATCGCATTCGATGGAACGATGAGCTGTACGAGATATACGGCGACATTGACATATAGTAATTCAGCTAAGTCATGTCGTACTGCAGCTCTGAAAGTATTCAACGCAATGCCCACAGGGGAAGCAGAAGAAGAAAGACCTGGACCTGGCTGCACTTGGTATCACGAATTGGCGCCAAATTGCGAAAAGAAGAAACGATTGGCACGCTGCTGTTAACTCGGCTATAATTGGGTAAGCAATGGAAAAGGAAGAAGTTATAGTTTGATTTCGTTTATTTTGGAACTGATTTAAGCGAACTAAGTCCGAATATTTTGTGCCCAACTAATAATTTCTATGATATGAATTTGCACCTCTCTATCTCTTCGATTATTTAATAAGAACCGTCTGTTAGAACCGTAAGTAAATTCCTATCTTTTTCAATGCTCATTTAAATAGAGATAAACCCTCAACTTTCTCTCTTACTTAGGTAACCGTTAACCATTATACTCTGAGCAGCATGTTGCGTTAGTGCAAGAACAAAAACGGAGGAGAGACTGAAAAAGCTTGTTAAAATTTTTAAAAATAAATTCTTAATTCCATTTGCTTTCCGACGCTTTTGAACAACTCAAAGGCGTTACGAATCAGGCCAATGCTGCGGAGTAAACACCACGAAAATAAAATACACACACTCGCATGCCCTGCAACGCAGACAGACCATCGCACATACTTTTTCGAACGGACCACACTCCGCCACAACGCGTCAACGTTGACCCACAATTGTGGCTGCGAACTTATTGTATACAGAGTCCCGACCATGCGCATACGTTTTTGTCAGCATGTATGTGTGTTCATGTACTTCCGCCAACGCAGAATTAACGCGTTATAGCTTAATCCTGACCGAAAGAGTACTTTCAGAAATTATATAAAGTTGTAAACCGGTCGGTTTTGTTGGGTCGAGTGAGCAAAGGCAGATTTTGAATTATTATCCACTAGATCTTTATGTCTTCTCAGAACATTACACAAGAGAGCAGTTGAGCTTCCTTTTTTCAAAATGGAAAAGCAATTTATATTTTTGGATTTTTGTGATATTTTTCTTTGTTTGTTTGTATGCGTTTATCCCATCTAAAAGTGATAAAAATTGCAAAGAAAATGATTTGCCACGAAGAGCGCACCCTGTCTATCCGTTGCACAATTCGTAATAAACCAAACACTCACACACACATTGGTTGCCCCGGGGTCTTTAGCGGCACTCACATATGGCGTATAAACAAACACCGTAAAGCAAATTGTGGTGACGCTTAATTTAGTGAGAGTGACAAACCGCATCATTCGAAGCACTTAACGACTCATGGACATCAAACACGAGTCTGTTGACACGTTTATCAATTTGGCGTTTTTCTGCTGGTTAGTTGTGATGCAAACGGGTTAAAAAAGGACACCGTGCAACGGATGAAACCTCTCTGGCATTAGCCGCGCAGAAGCAGCTCTGGCGGGTCGGTTAACGATAGTCACACAATCAGCTGTTTATAGAAAGCTCTATTGACCACTGGCCAGCTAAATGGGCTGAAATAAAGAATAAGCTAATTGACAATGTTCCCAAAACGAGACGTCAAGTGATTAGTGTTCGGTTACTTTGAATCAAAATATAGCCCTTTTCGCTAAATTAATGGAAACTCGTGCAGGCTATTTACCTTCAAGTTAAATTATTATTTCAGCCTTGCATACTCCTGGGCGTGCTGCTTTGGATCGAATTTAGCAGTTGAGATCTTCATGGTTGAAAAAGAATCACAAATGGGATGTTTTTCGAGCTTGTGTATTTCGTGGTAAAAATAGATCATAACAGATCGACTTATTGCTTAATTATCGAAGGCTTATTCTTATTTCATAATTTAATAGGTTACTTACTAATATTCAGTTAATCCTCGTGTTTAGTAGAGCTGTATAAATATATTGTCCTCTACCTACAATCGGATATCGTATGACTTTACATAAATCGCCCATCATCAACCGAAATCTCTAAGCGGGAATGAAAAACGAAAGCAAAGCCAAAAACAAGGAAAAGCTGGCACTTTGCTGACTAATGTAAGCCGCGCAGCCAAGTTTCCCCGACGCCAGCACTGTGTAATCTCGTTAAGCTTGGCAAAGATAACAAAATATACGAGAAAGAGTGACGATATTTGGTCATGAAGCGCGTCAAAAAATGAAATAAAATAATAGAAATACTTTCTTTTAAATAAGTATTTCGAACTCTGCTGAGAAGAAAATGTTGGGGGTAAATGTTTTCCAGTCGAAAAGGTAGAGGAGGAGTTCTGATAAATTTTATGGTATATAGTATACTCGTACTTACCAACGGCAGCTTTGGCATATGTGGTTAGTGAGAGAAGCCAAATGCTCTTGGAAAAACTCTAAGCAAAATCGAGCATGACTTTCTGCAGTTTCTATTTGCCTGCAAAATTGTGGTGTAGATAACGGCACATTGGCTACTCCCGCATGAATGGAAGCACACGTCTTCAGCTCGAGAATGTTGAACTTGTCGAAAGGATGTTTTTGGCGGAAAATAAAAATTCACATTTCTTTGCACAATAATTTCTGGCAGGAAAGCAAAAAGCAAACATTACTCCAGCATCAACTGAAACCGGAAACAGAGGCAGATTTTCCCTTTGTGCAAAACAGCAAAAAACGAGTACCAACATGTAGTACAAGAAAGGGGTTGGAGGAAAATGTCTTCGATGGAAGCGCTGCTTTTTCAGTTAATTTTTCCTTTCCGTGAATATGTGTGTGTGTACAGAGAGACATATGTGTGCGACGGTCGTTTTCACTTTGATTTATGGACCTGCTGACAGGCAGAGCGTTGCCATTTCTTGGCATGCGAGCTGCTTGAAGGAAATCATTCCTACTCCACTGCCCTTTTCTCCACTCTATGGGTGTATGCGGACACGAAAATTTATTCTGTGCAACACGAACAAAATTACATAAAGAAACGAATAGATGAATAATGTGCAGAGGTCGAACAGTCAAACTTCTAGGCGGCGGCTGGAAACATGACAAGCCTGCAGAATTCGCCTAATAAGAGCAATAATAATAAAAGAGAAACAATTATACAGAACAAAAAGTACTTAATTATTTTTTGCAAAAGCTTACTCGTGGAGCTGCTCAACCCCTCTGATAGAAATTTTCTTTTATGGATAGTACTTCTTAAAATCTATACGCATTTCGGTCTGGAGTTTTCAGATCTTACAGAAAATCTTTTAAAGAGCTTTAAGCAACTTTGGTGATGTCTAGTGCGGGAAACTGTGCATATTAAGATGCCAGATGCGGTGGTGGCAAGCAGTCAGCTTTGAGAGTTTGGTGACGGAGGAAGGTGGAATAAAGAGTTCAATGTCTGAAATGTTGCTACAGAAGCTTCAAGTGCTTGACCGCAGACAAATGAAGAATTATGGTAACTGCACAGAAGGACATGCCTGTTGGACATCTAAATTTACCAAATCGTTCAGAATTTGAATGAAGTATCTATAATTAGTTAATGTACCTGAATTAAAATTTTAGTTTTTGAGATATGCGATTGAAATTTAATACATAAGAGCATTTTGACATTCTTCTGACAGATCGGATAACTATATCACATATCTCCTATAAAATCGATTATTCAGTTATTTTATTTCGAGGTAGCCTGCCTTTAATTAAAAAAACGAAAAGCTAGTCATTTTGCAGAATAGTCCCCTAATATAGTATGTTTAACAAACACAGTAAAGAAAATCGCACAAATATAACATATATTTGCCATACCACTTCGACATAACCATTTGTTCGTTCAAGATATTTTTAGACTTTCTTGCCGTGACCTTTCCTGTCGGGTGCAGAGTCGAAACGAGTGTACCAGTATGCGTAAGTAAGAGTTTGACCGTAAACGCAGTTGCATGGCAATATTTTCATTTCGTTTCGAAAATTCATTTTAATTTTGGTATTCATGAAGCCAAATTGAAATGGAAATGTTAAAAAGTTGTTGGCATGTTTCTTACCTCGGGCTGCCACTTTTTTCGTCCTCTTTGTTTGCATATTTATAGTGTTTTTCATGTTCTTCTCGACATTCTTATTGTATGATTTTATACTCTTGAAACATGCTGCGACAGAGTATTATAGTTTTGTTCGCCTAACGGTTGTATGTATCCCCTAAAACTGAGCGAGATAGATATGGTGTTATATATATATAAATGACCAGGATAACGATACGAGTTGAAATCCGGTTATTTCTCTATGTCCGCCCGTCCGTTCTTCCGTGCAAGCTGTACTTTGAGTAAAAATTAAGATATTTTGATGAAACTTGGTACACATGTTTCTTGAAAGAAAAATAAAGCGGCTTCGTAGATGTAATTTGGTCAAGGGGATCGCAGTATCAAGCTCCTTTTGTGCTAAAAATTTTGGAGAAGTTGGCGGGGCATCGCTCTTTAATAGGTTCAATGAGCATATCTCCTAGAGCACCAAAGCTACAAAAGTCAAATTTTCTGACGATTTCTTATAACAACTACAAGGTGCGTTCCAAAGTAAACAGGACTTAAAAAAAACACAGAACAAATGTTTTTTTCGGCAAAATCAATTTATTTTATTCAAAACAGTCTTCTTCTGCTTCAATGCAGCTTATTGCATGGTCCAAAAGCATATCGAACGAGTGTTTTAGAATGGCCTCTACGTCGGCATAACGCTTTCCTTTCATGGGCAAATGCATTATTCCGAAAAGGAAGATGTCGCACGGTGCCATATCATGTGAATACGGGGAGTGGTTAATGGTTAAAATATGATTTTTGGTCAATTAATCGGTCACAAGCGTCGAATCGAATGTTGGATTCCGAGCAATTTTTGGTCGTCAGTCAATTTGTGCGGAAAAAACCGTGCACACACCTTTCGTAAGCCCAAATGTTCGGTCAAAATGCGATAAATCGATATTTTGAAGATATTCAATTCCATTGCCATGAATTTCAATGATGATTTGCGCTGATTTTTGATGAATTCACACACATTTTCGATGGAATTTCCGCTGATCAAGGATTTTGATTAGCCCACATGCTGATCGTCATTTATGTCCTCACGACCACTTTGAAAACATTGAAACCACTCGTTCACTCTGCTACGGGATAGGCAATCATCGTCACAAACTTGTTTCATCAATTGAAACGTTTCGGTGAAAGTTTTACCAATTTTAAAACAAAATTTAACGTTGGCTCTTTGTTCGAAGCTCATTTTCGCACCGATAACACAAACATACTGACACTTAAAACGCAATAACTTCACTTCCAATTGATGAAATGTTATGAAACTTTCACTGAACAATCGATAAAGTTAGCAGAGTCTAATGCATCAGTCGACATATAGATGGCGCCACTTGGGGGCGCTAGATTCCTGTTTACTTTGGAACGCACCTTGTATTACCAACAGTGTAAAAATGGATGAATTTTGATAATTATAATAAGCTCGCCCACTTCCCATTTAAGGGAAGTTTTTAACAGCTATTAAAAGCCCGATAAATAAAAAAAAAACACGCCAACGACATTAAATTAAATACGAGCCGGAGCAAAAATTGAACGATGGGTGCGGCACAGCTTACTAGTAGGTAAAGTAAATCGATTTTAACCAAATTTGGTTCGTAACACGAAATCGGACTTCGCAAACTTTTCATACTGTATAAGACAATTTTAAGTTCCATCTGACTCTTTCTTTTCCTGTGTACAAATCAAGAAGTAATTAATATAACGGGATAAAATTTTACTCGAATGCCTTTAGCATATGCCAACATATGACTATGAATTGTCCAAATCCAACCAAACCTGTTCAAACCTCCAGGTGCCAAATATGTGGACCCCAGTACCTATAATTGACTTTTGTGGGAAAATATCGGTCAATTTGTGAGATATTTAATTGAAATTTAGGGATAATTTTTTCCTGACAATTGTATGTCTGTGTATCAAAAATGGGTTGAATCAGGTCAATATTTTCCTGAGCCCCCATATACCTAATATAAAGATTTTCGATCTTCCAGGTGACTTTGTGGTGAATATATCGACCAATATTTGCTTGCATTCCGATCCTCCATTTTGCACCTTAAATTATTTCCTTGGCTTTGATTCTTGCAGGTTGCAAGAGTATAAAATGATCGGTTGCGCTCGAAATTAGTTCTTCCTTACTACTTTTTATTTTGTGTGGGGGCGAGATTCATTGACCGCCAAGTGGACGAGCAGGAAAAATTATGAAAGTGGCCAACTAAAAAGTTTAATGGAAAAATTTGCAGTCTGTGAAACTTATATATAGACGTTGTATATAAATACCATACATATATATTATATGATATATATTATATAGACTACGTTCTTTATATAAAGTGTGCATGTATTAAGTGTTATGTATATACACATTCTGTTGCAACAATATGCCTTCAAAGGAGGCAGAGTATGTATATTTATGTGGTAAATGTCAGCTGTTTTATAGTAGAGTAAGTGATAATAACTGCTTAAATTCGTAATTAATTAACAATATCTCTAGCTACGTTATTATTTACCGGTTGAGTTTTTTTCCTGTGGTTACAAAGCCTTCAATAGGGTTCTTCATTGGTATTCCATCTTACCAAACAGAGAATAAATATTTGCATATTTCCATGGATTGATTACAGGCATTTTTTATGTAAGCGCTTGTTAGAGATCTCCGGTTTTATTCATTTATACATACATATGTAGATGAGTGTGTAGACGCATGCGAGTGTTTTTGTTGACTACTTCGCTGGCCACTAAATTGCAGTTGCATAATGGGAAACTATTACAAAAATGATACAACTTTTTCATTAAAAACTTTGGCCATTTATGCCACCCTGCATGATAGCCGTCATCAGACCGTTAGTTGTGGCTTCTGTATTTGCTGATTGGCGGTGGCTAGCCGGCACGCTTCCTTCCCCACAGATGCGTTAGCCCGCCGCAGCCGCTTTTCGCCGAGCACACATTGTATTAGAACTTTGTGTGTGCGTGTGTTTGGGGGGGGCGGCGCGAATTTCTGGGCTGTGATTCTTTCATGTTAGCGGTACTTATAAATAAATACAGCAAATGAGCGTGAACCATAAATCTCAACATGAATTTGCATGTTTCCGACACGCTACAGCGCTCACCCTCAGCACAGCCTCCTCTTTCCCTTTTTGCCGTCTGATGAAGAGCATGTTGTAAAAGGATGCTATTTCCGGTGACCACTCGGCTCGTTTCATGGCGGAAATGTTGCCACTTCCGGCAGCGCGTTTGCGCTTTGAGCGCGCCGCTTTGCCGGCCGCGACAGTGCAGCGTGACGTGCAAACGCCAGCAGTAGAAATCAGCCAGTAGCGGTATATACTTGGCCTACAACAATAGCAACAATACTAATTGCTGTAAGCGCGCTGGTTGTGCGTGTAAAAATAATTGCTGTGTGCGCTTCACTTCCGACCACAGTTAAGTGGGTCAGCTGCTGGATGAGTCCGCGAACTGACGCTGTTACTATAAAACGAATTTGGTGCGGATAGCACTTGTGATACCCGTTAAACAACACATATGATGCTACTAACTAACTAACTGCGCATTATGGTTGCGCTTGCGAGACATTAAGCGCTAAGTAATTGGAAAATTAAAATTTAATTCGCTTTGTGTGAATTAGAGTGAGGGAGAGTGAACTACAAACAAGTACTTTGAGATGTGATTCGAAACAATTATAAATTCAGTTAGTTCATAACAAAATTCCCTATGCATTTAATGCATAGTAAGCCACTTAAGATTTAAAGTGAAATGAGCAAATCATTAAAATGCGGATTTTCAGCTCTCAATTCAAGCATTTAATAAATTTAAAGTTTCAATAAATGCTCAATAGCATTTTTCAATAACTTTCCTGTGTTGAAATTAGTAAAGATCAAGATTTATATTGGGTAGTCGAAAAAGACTTTTCTTTTTATTCTATTATATTGGCATTCTTCCCCATTTTATACCAAAATTTCAAAATATGGTGAATTTCTTCATCAATATCACTCATTGTTGAACAGCTGCACCTTTTTTTTACTTTTCCGAATAAAGGTTAAATTAAGCTTAAATTTCACCTTTCCAACTGAAGATATACGATTGCAAAGACAACTATTGACAAAATACGAAAAGGCTTTTTAGACTTCTCAATAATCGCGGGTTTCAGCCCTTCAACTTGTGACCAGCCTTCAGGAATTCAATGCTCGAAAATGGAAGGTCCCCTCGCCAAAAGCCAATAAACGAAGACATCTTTTGCATTTGTTGGTGCAATTTTTGATGCATTTTTTGCTTCTTTGATGGACCAACAGCATTATTATACGCATGCATATGCTATGAATGTGTGTGTGTGACCTACACAGATGTCGTTTGTATGTATCAGCAGTTGTAAATTCAATTTGAAACTTAAATGCCCTGGACTATTCTCATTTGCAAACATTGCATTTTGACTTTGAATTGAACTGAAATTGCATTACCTAATTGCATTTCGGTAATTGAGCCATTCTCAATATAATTAAATAAATGAAATTTCTGCAACTTAACTGAGCATCAATTAAAATTTGCAATTCGAATACAATCCGCACACACACATATACATATATACCAGCTGTGCGCTTGCTGCTGCAGTTGGGAAGAAATAAGGGGTGATTCGGAGGTTCATTTTGCAATGGCAAAGTAATTGCGACTTTTGCAATTCATGCAAAGTTTTTTTAAATTCGATTATTAACGAGTTGCTTGTGGCAGCAAGACCGCAGGACACTTAAATAAGTTAAAAAGAAGCGTGGTGGAGGTGCGTAATAAACGGATGTGAGGAGACTGCAAATATATACCATTTATATCGATCTTAAATAAGAGTTCATTATTAGTCCAGTCATTATAGTAAGTTCACCTCGGAATTCGATATACCCATTTATATGTCTGTAAGTATTTACTTGTATATTGACACCCTAAAGTTGTATCAAAACCTACATATGGTAGGTATACCCTACAGACTTATAAATGGGTATATCGAATTCCGAGATTCTTACCTAATTTATGCTTAAATGACTGGACTATATGTAATATGAATAAATGTAAGAATGAGAAAATAAAACATTCGAGCTTCTTATAAAAGGTTTTACTAAGAATCGTATCAGTTAGACTTCTAGTTCACGCACATGCAAATATCTATAAATGTATGTTCATTTGCTTCTCCTTTGATTTTCCAAGCATGGAATATTTAATATATAAGGTATTTATTTGCTGGCTTAGGGTTTGTCGATCATTTTGCAACCTTTTGCGCCATCAAACTTTCCACATGTAGTCTACAACGGGCTAGAGGATCCAACGTCTGAACTGGGCCTCAGTGCAACATTTGTGGCAGCGTCGGTGAGTTGATAGCGCGACCTGCGCGGCTGTATGTGGCAGTGAGGGCGAACATTAAATTTACATTACGAAATTAGTTTCGAATTCTGTGGTCGGCGGTGTCCACTGTTGGCGGCCCGCAACTGGGGAGCGTGCAGTTGCAACTCGGCTGCGGTTGCACAAATGTGGCCATTGCTCGTTTTCCGCTTTTCGCTCCTTCGCTGTGCGCCACAAGCAAGTGCATACAGACGTGTGTCGGGCTAACGGGGCATTCTGTGTTCGCATATGTGCACTTTCACAATTTTAAATTTGTTGTTGTTGACTAATTTATTTTAATGAGTAAAGTTGCCACGCTTAAGCTAAACTTTAAGCGTGCAAATTGAATTACGCGCAGTTGCCAGACTAACGGTGTCGGCAGTGTTGTATGCGCTGTGAGAGGCCTTCTTCTCTGCAAGTGAATGAACGCGTGGCGTGCGAATGTGGAAGCGACTGAAATGATGCTTTATTTATGCGCAAAATTTCAGGGGAGAATATTAGAAAACGCAGAAAGCGAAACTCCGCAAAGGCCATAAAGAGCAATAAAGTTAACGGTGAAAAAGAAGTGCCGCAAATAAAAGGAAGAAGAAATCTTATTGTGTGCCTAGAATAACTCTTCATTCTCTAAGTTAATTTCTTAACTTGCAATTTTTATTTTCTGTACATATACATATAGCAGCACTCATGCACATACCCACACTCACTTATACATCATTGCATTAATCTTAGTTTAATGTGCGGTGTTTCAGCAACCCGCCACGCTTTCTGCTGCCGCATTAAAGAACATGCTGCAAAACTCCAATTTCTTCCTTTCTCCTCACTTTATCTGCCGTTGGCCGCTTCCAGCTATGTGTGCCTGTCCCGGTTACTGCAGGCACTTGGATGCAATATGCGCATTTCTCCGGTGGCGTGAAGGGCGTTTGTTTCTGTTTCGAGTTTTCATAAATATTTGCATTGATTTTCCAAGAAATTTGAGCATCCTCACAATAATCCACCTTCTGCTCATGTTATTGTTGTTGTTATGGTTGCCTTTGCATCGAAAATTCGCTGATTCTTTTCATTTTACGAATGATTTTATGTTGCCGCTGCTGCACTGTGTTTACTGCCTAGGTATTGTCTTCCCGGCATTCCTTTGTGGCAGTTGGAATATTCTGAAGTATTTTCGTGTCATCTTCCATTGTTGTTGTTGTTATCTCCAAAGACGTGGCGTGGAATGAACTGTGACCCATTTATGAGCGGTTGAGGCAAAGAGTGCATGCGTGCCACAAGGATTGCAGTGGTGGGCGGTAATCCACGTTCAAGACATTGTATAAGCCTTCTTAGCTGGTGAATGTGCTTAAGAATTGAAATATTTCCTTTTACTCACTTATCTCGCGGATGGTTTTTAGAGAAAATCTGTTGACTTGAACAGGGTTCATTGTTTCCAAACAACAATTTTTCGGTCATAAATCGAATTGCAACATTGCGTTGGAAATGAAATTCCTCTCACATTTGCCTTGAATGGGAGGTATAAGGGTCGTACATTTCAAGAAGGCAATTTTATTGGTGAAATTGATGTTGAACATGATTTGCGAAACAGTTCATTTTGTTTCCTTAAATTTGCCTATTCGCTGTAATAAATATGCAAACTTACAAACATACACGTATTGAAACCTATGCTCATCACGAATTTCAGCATCTTTCGAGCACAAAAAAGTTGCTTATACGCCGCGTAGAGCCAAACAACCGCGTTAGTACTTCGCTGCAGCGGAAAAGTTTTCGTAGTTGTATGTGTTTGTGAATGCAACATGCAAACAAGCAATTTGCTCTTTTGTACGGAATTTCGCCCCCAAAAGCTTACTCGTTCCCTGCTTTAACTCTTCACGTCTGCATTCGTGCGCGTAGCATGTGAAAATTCATATTTTCAGCGCAAAGTAGCATTATTGCAACTTAATGCAACCAATAAATTAGCGGACCCACGTGAGTGAAATTCTCGCGCGGAAAACGCAAAACGACAGCGAAACGAAGCCAAGTTGCAACTAAAGTACTTACAAAGAAACGGTTACCTGGCAACAGTCAACTTCCACCGAGGATGTGAGCTTGCAACTTATCGCGTCGGAGCGAAGAAAGGCCCCATGCACCCTGGTGCATTTAGTCGCAGTCGAAGGGTGATGAAATGTGCGGATAGTAGCTTAAAGTTGTGAAAACAAATTTTTATTTTTTTTTAATTTTTTTTTGTTTTGTTTTGTTGCTTTGAATAGTGGATACAAGGTGAGCGACGTTCCTAGGCTAAAGTGTGCCAAAACTGCGTTGCTAATGGCCCTTGGCTTTTGTTACCGGCTCTACTTGCGGAAAACGTGCAAGATTTTGAGATCAATCGCGAACTTAATGAATTCAACCCAAATTAACAAATATGTAGATGGAGTCGGTTAAAAAAAATGAGAAGGTTGCCTGTCTGTCTAAAAATAATGAGAAAAAAATAAAAATAAAAAATGTGTGAAGTTAAAGTGAATTACTGCAACTCGGGGACAAACTGTTGGATCAAAATTTAAAATGTTTTTAAGAAAGTTCTATATATTTTAATCTCCAGTTCTTTTTCTCGATCGGGAATAATATGTTTTTAATATTTGTACTATATTTTTTAATTAATAAAGGAGTGCTCCAGGTCTTGAGGTGTATCTTTGTGAATATATTCACCCAAATTTCTCCAATTTGTATGGTAGATCGTTGAATAATTGGTTCTGTTTGAATCCAAAAATTGCTTTGCTGAAAACATATTTTTCAGGTCTTGATCTTCCCATTTAGCTAGCCTCGACTGTGTTTAATTTAACACACCCGCTGCGGCTGGTTGACTGCAGGAACGTTGAAAACGCGGCGAAAAGTTTCGAACAAGCGAACATGCGTGCGAGCAAGAGTTCATGTGTTTGCCACTTGTTTTTGCATTTGTTTTTGCTGCAAATTGAGTTTATTTCTGACTGTGCATGCGGGTGTGAGGTGTGCGTCGGCGGTATGCACACAAAATGCTTCTTGCAAACTTTAACTGACTCCTCAACTCAACTACAGTGGCAAACAATTTATTAAACTCGTCAACGGAAACTTGAGTCTTGAAGCGAAAAGTTTGCAGTTGAAACTTAAATTTCAACACATGTCGGGAGTTTTTCATTACGCTTACTTAGCGAAACAATGCAGTCGCAGACACAGACACACACACAGGCTCACCCTCATGCTTGAATGAAATACAAATTGCATGATTCCATGTTTTACTTCATTATATTGTTCTTGCAGTAATAGTTCTTGCAAATGTGTGAAGAAAAGGTTGCGAAGAGGATCAGGGTGAAATCACAAGCCGCGATGCTGACAAGCCGATCTGTGGATATGTAGCTACCGAATAGTATCGGTAATAATAATTTATATACGAGTGAATGAGGGATTGGATTCTTAGAGTTTCTTCGCTGTGGCACTGCTGTTTACTGAATTGGGATTTAAGGGCTGCATAACATTGTCTCTTACACGAACCGATTCGTCGGAAAAAGGTTTCACTGCCATTAGTCTTATCATCGAAATTCACCCTGTACGTAAACCACTTACTGTGGTATGGAATTCGAAAAATTTGAGCAGGTCCTTGTAGTAAAACTTTGCGATTCTAAGTAATCTACTATATATGTATATAAATTACGTTTCACGTTTTCTCCGGGGTCAACTCTTAAACTGGTTACATGTAGTACCAGATTCCAGCATAGAAAAATTCACCAAGCTACCTGGCTGTCTCCGAATCGAAAAGCCTCCAACCAGATCGATCATGTTGTGACAGACGGAAGATACGTCTCCAGTGTTTTAGACGAGCGTACGCTCCGAGGTCCTAACATCGACTCGGACCATTATCTTGTTGTAGCCAAGATTCGCACCCGCCTATGTGCAGCAAACAAAGCACGTCAACAAACATAATGAGGGTTCGACGTCGAGAAGCTGCAATAACAACAGATAGCTGAACGATATTCTACTCGACTTGCACTCCTGCTGTCTGAGAAGACTCGGCAACAACTTGATATAATTGGTATACTGTGGAACGGTATTTCAAGCTTCTTGCGTACAGCTGAAAACGAAACCGTTGATATGACGAGGAGTGCTGTGTCGCAGCGGGACAAGCTGGCCGACAGCGATAAAGCTCGAAAATTCTACGAAAAGATGCGGCGTTCTTCTGTTAGGTTTCAAGACCACCGGAGCGTACTCTTGCAGAACCTCCAAAGGTGATCTAGCGTACGATGCCCAGAGGATACTAAAATTATAGAGGGAACACTTCTCCAGCCTCCTGAATGGCAGTGAATACATAAAGCCAGGAGAAGGCGATTTCTTAATCGATGATGATGGAGCAAACGTTCCATTGCCCGACCATGAAGAAGTTCGAGTAGCGGGGGCCGATGGATTGCGGGCTGAGCTATTCAAACACGGCGGCGAAGAACTGATAAGGAGCATGCATCATATGGTCGGACGAAAGCATGGCCAACGATTGGATTAAGTGTGCTCTACCCATATATCGCATTTGATGGAACGATGAGCTGTATGAGATATACGACGACATTGGCATAATTCAGCGAATTAAGAGACAGCGGCTGCGCTGGCTAGGTCATGTCGTACGTATGGACGAAAACACTCCAGCTCTGAAAGTATTCGACCACCAGGAACCACCGGGGGAAGCAGCGGAAGAGGAAGACCTGCTCTCCCTTGGAAAGACCAGTTGGAGAAGGACCTGGCTTCGCTTGAAATATACAATTGCCGCCACATTGTGAAAAGAATAGAGGGCTGGCGCGCTGTTGTTAACTCGGCTATAATCGCGTAAGCGGTGTCTATGCCAGAAGGGAAGATGAAAAATTCTTAAACTTCTAAACCTATTTTAAAAGAAATTTAGCAAACTGTATCCAGTTGGATCCAACTTAAAAGAAAGGGGAGTTTATATCTCAAAAATGTCAAAAGCAAAACAATTTAAACAAAAATATTTCCTAACATAAGGATTATTCTAAACTAAAAAATAAAAGAATAAATAATAGTAACAATTATGAATTTTAGTAAAATGCCAAATGCAAATTTTTTATACATATTTTCCCTTGATGAATATTTATGGTACTTATTTTAAAAGATAAACAAGCACAATTTCTGGGAATCTTATTCCGGCAATAACGATTTTGCTTTTAATATACTATATTTACCCTATTGAATAGTAGGACCGTCTAAAGAAAATATGGTTCAGGGGTAAAAAAATGGGGACACCTACGTTAGAAAAATATTACTAATACTTTATGAGCTTTTTTAAACTATCTTTCCTCTGAAAAATGAATATATTCATAAATGGCAATAAATAGTGTTAACTTTCTCCGCAGCATTGAATTTTCTCTTCGGGTATTGTTATTTTAATATCATCAAAAATTCGAATATTTTATGACATAACGAGCAGCATTTATGGAAAAATAATAGCTTTGAGAAATTAAAATAATTTTAACTTTGAAAATATTAGTTATTACATTGATTCCTATAAGCTTCAATACTTAGAGGGATTGTCATAACTTCACTTCTATTGGGCTAAGCACTTTCAGGAAACCGCTAAGATTTAGTTACTTTACTCTAGTTCTTATCAAAAGAAAATGTGGTGTGTCTCAAATTTTGGTATTTATTTAAATGTAATGTTAGTGTTTGCTGGTAGAAAAAGCAAAGCAACGTTCTTCGTTTAGTGATTTGTAGAAACTAACTTTGTCATTAGTTTTGGTGCAGGAACTTAACTGAAGCCAAAAATCAAAAGGTGATAAAAAATAAAATATTGCAAATAACATAGATGAGCAAACCAAATGAACAAAAACATTCACCTCAGCGAGATGACAGTCGGAATTCAGCATTTAAAGGCGAAACTTTACATTCGCTGAGCAGGTTCAGTCCGGAAGGGGTGCAGATGTGAGCTGCTTTTCAAGAGATTTTGCTTTCCACTTTTAGCCACTAGGACGCTTTCAAGAGTCGAAGGCTTTGTGCGAAAGTAAAAATTAATTTGGAGTGCAAGTGTGGAATGAAACAGAAAAGAGTGTGTTTCTCGTCGCAGCTTTTGCCATTCACAGTATGTGTAGTTTTATATTATTTAGTTTCATTCTTGTTTAGTGGCAACAATATGCAGCCAACACAATAGTTGCCGCGCGGAATTAAATCCTAGCACATTTCCTGTTTGCCACTTCACTCGGCTTAAGTAAAGCAGATTTTCTTCCTCGCTGATACTTCTGAAAAACAAATCCCTAGAAGCATCGCCAAATAAAATACGGCAACAGAACTGGAGCAAATGGAAGTAAACAGAGCCAATACTCTGCACTTCAATGCACTTGCTCTGCTCCCTCCGATTCGCCACTTCAATTGCTGCAAGTCTAAAACGTGTTCTCACACTTCAGCAACCTCTTCAATGCTCCGGGTTGCCCTCGCGCTGGTGCAATCATGTTGCCAGTTTTAGTGCCGATAGCGCACTTACTTCTGCTAATGCTGATGCTGACGGTGTAGCCGGTGTTGTTGCTCTTAGTGTTACTGATTAAATACGAACGGTACGCTGTTACGGAGGCAGAGGCAGAGGCGACGCCGGCAGTCGTGCATATCGGTAATCGTGTTGCCATTTCCGGCAGCGCTACAAGCAGAGGATGTCAAATAGACAGAAGAACAACGCAGCGCCACCAACTGCCACTTCATTCCTGCAACATCCGCTACGATGTAGCTGAAATTGGCAGCGCGCCAAACGCCGTTGGCTCCATGTCTTGTCACTTGCCACAGGCAGTGCGCTGCGGAAAGATGTACATGTATCTGAGCGGCGCGCAGATAACTAGCTTCGCTCAAATGCCGCGCTCAAACCTTTCATAGGTGGGGACTGGGTGAGGTGCTACCTCGAGGCATGTCGCATGCGGCAGGTTGTGTGAGCCACTTAAGTTCACTTTGGTGAAAGCAGATAGCGGCTAAGTAGCGGCAAATGCTGTACTCGTGGGAGGAGCAGGTAGTGGCGAATGCTGCGGAAGTCGTAGCCCAAGCAATATCTGACATTATTACCATTCCTTTAGCGAGCCACCGCCCATGCTAAGCAGGTTGTTTGCTGATTTATCGCAGGGTGGGAGAAGACGTGGTTTCGGTATGTTCAATGCACTGCTGGATGCTTTTAGACAATACTTGAAAGGCAAAGTGATTGAAGGCAGCTGAGTGCTGAGTGCTGAACGTTGAATGTTGATAGCGATGTTTGCGAGTTGCTGCAACGCCGTGCAACAGCGTGCGTACCATGCAACAAGTACCAATCGCCCCGTTCACACCTTTAAGACGCGAGATTAATGGATTTTGGATGGAGAGGCAATGGAATTCTGTTGTAAATAAGTTAAAAGCACATTTATACCATTGAAAATATTGTTTTCCTTGACGGCACGAAAAATTTTGTATTCGATGGAAGTGGCGATAGTAAACAAGCATTACCTATATTTAGGAGAGTGGATCGATTTAAGAGTCACATAATCTTTAAATTTCCCCAAACACGTGGTTTCGTATTTCTTTGCAGTGAAGGTTTACAAAAGTATCCGAAAATATTTATTATTCAGAAGTGAAGTGTCATGACACACATATTAGAAGCACGTTCATATATCTACGTAGACCCTTTAGGGAAATTAGGCGACTTCAAACTAGAGGACTTTGCTGGATGTGTTGAATAGGTAATAGCGGCAGATAGTCTAAAATCAACAGGTAGTCAGTTAATCATTTCTAAAATTTCAGACATTGACATTACTTCAGAAAATTTAAAAGAAGTCGAAAAGCTTTATTTTTTATATAAATATATTCGAGAAGAATACAAAAAACACACATGAGTCAATATTTAGACTCGAAGGCCTCACTATTATCTGCACCTCCCAATTGTATTGTAAAATTTCCAACAGGCCCCTTTTAAATATTTGTACAATGAAAGCATCAATACTACTTTGACCCGTCGTCCGACTTTCTAACATTACTGTTTACATTTCAGTTTTCTTAAGTGTTTGCCCTCACACAAAGCCCTCTTCAAACATCAACAAAGCAACTGAGAGAACCAACCTGACAACTAACTGGTCGTACAAAACTTTCGACCACAGAACAACAATAACAAGAGCGACAACGTCAGCAATAATGCGCATCGCTTCAAGTGTCCACACAATTTTGTGCACTTTTTTTTTTGTAAGTATCTAAGCACAAGTCGCAAAGTAAACAAGTGGAAATGCATATAAGACCATCCGACTTCCACACATACACACATACATTCATCTACCCCCACATTCACTTACACAGACACAATACAATAGCGATGCAAGATCCTTTGCAACATGAACTTGTTAAGAGATGCTCTATGTGTTTCAACATTATTTTATTTCGAGAGGGAAGGTAATATGTGGGGTTGGATTGCACGAGCGTAGTGCAAAATTCAGTATTCGTAAGTCAAGTGGGATTATGAGGTAAATATGAATGTTTTTATGCAATTGAGTGTAAGCATATAATATATATTAATATGCGAGACGGAATTGCTTAAGCTCAAGAGGATTGTGACTCCAAAATAGATACCAGAAGTTATGACCAACCCTATGATTATCTATTAGCTTGACAACCGGAAGTTAGAAAACTGGAGTTGTCTAAAAAGACCGGAACATACATATACTTTTACATACATGTAAAAAGTACTATTTGTACCTATTAGTTTCGATACTTGACTAAATGCTTGATTTAAAATAGCTTAATATCTCCCAAACAAAATAGTGTAGAAAACAATAAAGAAGAGGTAAGCTCGGGTATAACCGAACATTTCATACTCTTGCAACTTGCTAGGATTAATGCCAGGAAAGTATTCTCAAGTACATGAGGCTTGTTGTTATACGGGGTCTATGGCGAGTTTGCACCAAATTCTGTTCAATTTAAGCACAAAGATTATAGATATGTATATGGGGGCTAAGAGAGGTATTAACCAGATTCAACTCATTTTTGACACACAGATACATTTTACGTATCAAATTTGGTTGAAAATAGTCGGATCTCGAGATATGGAATTTCATCTAAGAGTGGGCGGTTGCACGCTTATCGCCAAATTTTGACCACAGCTCCATAACCATTTTGACATTTACCCGGATTTCAACACGTCTCTTCATATATGTATATAAAGCTGTACTCCGATTAGTTTTCAGTGATACATACAGCCAACAGTTAGGCGAACCAAACTTTTATACGCTATAGCTACATGTTGCAAGACAGTTTGTTTGTATTATTAGCATAAGCAAATGCGTAATTAAAAGTTGGGTAAATGCCTATTTTCATTGGTTTATTTTTGGTTAGTCACGCAAATTAGGTCCTTTCAAGGGCGTACCTAAACCTACTATTAAATTTTTAAATATGTCCGCATTGAATGTGGGTATTAAGATATTGCATTGGCCTTTTTGTAATCCTTTATACAATGAATTTACTTGTTCGAGTTTTTGTAAAAGGTATTTCATATGTCCACTCGATAAAGTTTCGATAACTATTTTTGTATCCATTTAAGCTCGGGAAACAATCATCCATGGAGAGCAATAAATCCGCCGCTGTTGAAGGCCCTTTTGCCGTTGTGTAATATAAAACTTATGTAAATACACACATACATATACACTCATATGGTATGTGGTAACTCACGGTGTGTGTAAAAACGGATTCCATGAAAGCTCGTTGATCATTTGCAGCATTTTATTTAATTGTATTGAAAACTGAAAACTTATTGACACAATTTTTTAACCTCGTTAAACCCTTTTGTTCGATAAACGTCATGTTGAGTTAGTTGAGTGGCATTGAAGTGTGACAGCGAATTAATAGCGCATTATTTAATTGCAACAGAAACAAAGCGTTGCGGACAAATGAATAAAAGAGGGCGTGTGCATGTATGTGTTGGCTCAGAAGTATTTGCATAATCAACGAGATGGTTTTGTGGCGCGGGGGGTGTCAATTTTAATGCTTGAACAAAGTTCTTGCTAAAGCTTATAAATTTACCATAATCAAATTATATATAGCTTTGACTTTAAGAAATCGTATCTATCTATATCCACTATATTATAATACGGCTTACTTATTTAGTTGTAATTTCTAAGTATAACTACGTGTTCACTTAATAAGAACCGTATAAAGTGGTATACTGTATCCCTAATTAATAGTTAATAGATTGCGACTCGCATGCCACCACAACAACATTTCGGTGGTACACCATCTTTAGTAAACTCCAAGGCAAGCCATTCTACTCGCATTGTTTATGCAATTTAATTTTCTGAGTTGTGCGGTCTTTGCAGCAGTTGCAAATAATTCCGGAGAACTCCAATCTTGTCTTCATTTATTTTTCATTTGCCCAAATTGCACAATTACTTACTAACGAAGACTTCACTCTAGCCGGCTCGCCGCTGCCCTCGACCGTAGGGCAAGCAATTTCAACTTCAATTCGCACTCCAAGCGGATGTGGCCCGAAGTAACTGCACAAGCGTGCGAACAATACTGAAATGCTAAAGCTCAGCCAAAGTGGACAATTCGCTTAATTTCTTGCCCTGTCCCTTCTTTTCCGATTGCGTGTAACTGACCTGGTTCTAGCCAGCAGACTGACCTTCGTTGTGCCGTTAGTTAGCTTTGTATTGCGTTCTTGTTGTGATTGCAGAAGCGTAAGGTGAATATTCCGATGTTTTGTCGAGACTACTGCCTAGCACAGGTTTGTCGCTAAGTCTCACGTATTTTATTAACCCAATACCTATATATTTAGCCTCTCAAGTAGCGAACGTTTACTGTGGAAGCAAATTCGTAAACAAAAACGAATTAAATAATAACACTCACCCGCTCCTAAATTCTACGCATATATGGAAGTGTAAATAAGTCCATATAAGTAAATACATACATAAAGCTGAACCATTTGAGAACACATATGTAATGCCATCTTACCTTAGCTACAAATGTTTATTTGCAACACATTTAGTTCGGCTAAAAATGTTGATCGCATTTCCTTGATTTAATTAACCTCAAAACTGATTGGCATCTGAAGTATAAACTGAAAGAATTTCTAGTTTTATTACCTTGATTGTTATTACATTTGGCCTCTTGGGAGAGGGTTGCAGGCTTAAAGTTGGAATGAGTAATGTCAGAGTCAAATTTTTAACTGACATCAACTTACGGTCCTATTTGCATGATATTTACGAAAGCTGGTACAATATCAAAATACCAAGACAAGTCCTTCCCAATAAAAACGATTCTTAGAACTGAAGAAACTTACCAGGTTGTTCAATAAGTTTTGTGGTTTGATAAGAAAAACACAATTTTGTGATTCAAAATACACTTTATATTCACTTTATCCTTTTTAAAACGCTCCAAAAGTTGCTGAGAAAGTCGCATTCGAATGTTTTTTTTTCATTGTTAGCGAATGCGGCACCTATTGTGCACACAGCTGTCTAAAATCTAAAAATTCACTTAAAGTATGACTCATGGTGCCTATCGAGATGTGTAGAGCTTTTACTAAGTCTCTCTCAGTCAATCGACGATCCTGTATTTTAGCTATGATTCCTACTGTTGATTCGCTTTTTGGACGCCCCTCACGTGGATCGTCTTCAAGGCTTGTATGACCACGTTTAAATTCAGCAACCCATCTTTCTACTGTCATTGTACACTTTTAACATTCGTTCGTAAATTTCTTTTGGTGCTACACCTTCCAAAAATCAGAAATTTATCACTGGACGATATTAAACTGTTTCTACTCGTATTGTAAAAAAATACTGTCACATGTCGACATTAAATTGCTTGTAAACAAATAATGAATTGACTGAAATGACACTTCATATACGTTCATGTGAAGAGCGTACCAACAAAATAAAACTAAAAAATTTGGACTAGTAGCAACGCCCTCTTTTATCGAACGACAAAATTTATTGAACAACCTGGTATATCGTAGATATTTATATGAAGAGTGGGTTTTTGTTCGTTATTCTCTTTTTAAGTTACATTCACTGGTGCAAACTGTAAATGGGTCTGTAACAACGCAGTCAACACTAAATTAGTTGTTAAAAACTGAATTCAAATTGTTCAACAGCCAGCTAAATATGAAATAGTATTGAAGACATTTATAAATAAAAATCGATTAACATTAATTGAAGAGGTTTCATCCCCGACTGAGATTCTTAGAATCTTTCAAACTTTATTTGTGTTTACTCTGTTCTTTTGCCATTTCTTTGTTTTATTCACTGTAAAAGAAAGGGAAGAAATTTCCTTAGTTGGCTAAACACAATGTAAATAGAAAACTTGTTAGGCTTTTGTTTACTAGAAGTTGGCTTCAACTTTTGTTGTTGGTGCTTTCGTAGCTGCAGTTATCGTATTTTCAATTTTGACAGGTTCGTGGTCGCCCGCATAGGCAACAGAGTCCAGCTCATTTAGTTGAGTGCCTGTGTTTGTAATAAGAGCAAAGTTGTGGCTATGAGCTATGGTATGGAAACAGAAAGTCGAAAAAGTTGCGCCATTGTCTAGGCCCATTTGACAGCTCGTCAACGAACTTTTGAGCTCGATGCTGCTTTTCGTGGATTGTAGGCTTTCCTATTATTATTTAATGTGTTGGACACTGCGAAGAGGTTTCGCAAGGTTGCTAGCAATTAATCATTTTCGCAACTTTCGAGTTTCTTAAGCGGCTTCATTTCGGAGTTTGTCTTGTGATTTAGCTATTTGACAGAAATAATGTATAAAAGACCTTTTTATTTATAGAAAAAGGTGACGGTTTTTATGCAAACACAAAGTAGAGGGTTTTATTGGTTTTTATGTTTGAATGTGCGGCATTTTGGAGCTGCTATAGTTCAATAAAATGCTTCCTCCCGTGCGACTGGCGGCTGTTGAGTTCTCTTCCGCTGTTTTTGCCGCTGCTATGAATCTTCGTTATTTACGAGCTTGTTATTCTCTCTGCCGTGATATCTGAACTCTTCGGCAGCTTTTGAGCAATAAACCGCACAACTGTGTCCCATCCCTCACATGAATTTCAACATTTTATTTCCATTTTCCGTAGCTTATCACACACATAACCATACAATTTGCATACTCGAATGTGTTGCAAAAATAAATTCATATACGCAGGCAATGCGGAGCCATGGGAAGGACGGCCGTAAAATATTGCCTGAAAAACAAAAATTTGCATAACAATCGTCGGCTTCGCGAACGTGCAACACTGCGCGAGTTTAAAAAGTTAGTTTAATAGTTGGTGACTCTCTCCTTGCAATCTCTTTCAACTATTGACGTTTCGGGAAAAAGCCGGAATATCGGGTAGTAACTATATCGATATAACGCAGTCAGTAAATTTTGCGGAAAATCTTAAACTTTTTAGTGCGACATTGGAGCCATCCAAATCGATGTATAATTGAACTCTGGGATGCAATGGGCGAACATTTTGCGAAAGAAAGCGAGCGGAGTTTGCATTATCAGCGCTGGGCGCACATTAAATGGCTGGTAATTATACGAACAGGCAACAATAACAAGCGGCGATATTGGGAATGAGCCTGCTCGCTTAACGCTGTCAGTTGCTGCCTTCAAAAGCGGTAATTAAGCGCACAAATTGGCAACTCAAATGCAATAAAAGCACAATAAATGTTTTCTCTAGCTGGGATATCATGCCACATGATTTTACACTTATACATACACACATACGCAAGCGTAAATGCAATGATAAAATGATATATCTTCTTGTTTACTTGGGATTTTTGCTCGCAGCGTTTCGCTGGACTTAAATAAAATATGAGGCTCGGTCTTGCACGTGTCCAGAAAGCGTACGTACGCACACATGCATACGTTCTCGCTTTCCTTGCCTTTAGTGAAGCGTCGGTTTTTCGCAATATTTTGCCTTCAATGAAGCCCACATTTTAACTTTATTTTCTTGGCCATGCTTAAATTTGTTTTGCTTTTGTTTTTAATTAATTTTTTATTTCTGCCTCTTATGTAGTAAATACGCCACCTGCGGTTGCCACAGCAATGGCTGCTGCTGCAACAGCGATAATTGCATTAATTGCCTGTGGCTTTGCCGTGGCGCACCTCAGTTGCGTCGCTTGCCTCGTTGGTTCCGCTTGGCCACTCGGTTCCACTGGACGCCTGTTCATTGACGGCTGACAGCCGACGTTGCCAACGCGATTGCCAACAAGGGACGCGTTTTTGTAATGCTCCACAACTTTTTCTTTACCTTTCTGCCTCGGACCTTTTCAGGTCAAGGATATTGTAATGTGTAAAATAGTTATAATGGTCAAAAAAATAAATAAATAAAAACAACTTAACTCTCTCTTGACGATAAAAACAACCATGGTTCCAAATGACATTGCAATCTGTACTAATTTAATGATCTTTAGAAAAGCTACATCAATGTTGATTAAACAGAGCCCATAAAAAATAGTGTATAAAAACATATTTTATGGCAGCATACATATTTATGGGTAAAAGGCTACTAGAGACATTATTCCATCAGTGTAAATCGAAATTTTCAAACTTCCAGAACGGAAGGAAACGAACCATTGTTGTAAACTTCACAAATTTCATTGGTGCCTTGCGGGGCACTCTTTTCATTTTTATACAAAAACTTCAAAATATAAAGAATTTATTCATAACTTGCACTCATTTTTAAACAGCTCTAACTTTATTTCAACTTTTCCGTATTCTTTTTCTTTACTGGCGTAGACACCGCTAACGCGATTACAGCCGAGTTAACAATAGCGCGCCAGTCGTTTCTTCATATCGTAAGGTGGCGCCAATTGGAGACTCCAAGTGAAACCAGGCCTTTCTCCTAGGTAACGGAGTGGAGGTCTTCCTTTTCCTCTGCTTCCATCGGCGGATATTCTGTCGAATACTTTCAGAGCTAGAGTGTTTTCGTATATACGCACGACATGACCTAGTCAGCGCAGCCGCTGTCTCTTTATTCGTTGGACTATGTCTCATACAGCTCATCGTTCCATCGAATGCGATATTCGCCGTGACCAACGTGCAAAGGACCATAAATCTTTGGCATAACCTTTCTCTCGAAAATTCGCGATGTCGACTTATCAGACTATCCATGCCTCTGCGCCATGTAGCAGGACGGGAATAATGAGTGACTTACAGAGTATTGTTTTTGCTCGTCGAGAGAGGACTCTACTTCTAATTGCCCACTCAGTCCAAAGTAGCACCTGTCGGCAAGAGCTATTCTGCGTTGGATTTCGAGGCTGACATTATTGTTTCAAACTAACTAACTAACGGTTCATCGCGATTTCCATAAATCTGTCTGTTCATACGCCAGTCCAACCGCTCAGCTTTAAAGCTTGGATTTGTGAAAGTATTAAGGTTTAAAATCTGCCCCAACTTGACCCTTCCGCCTTTTTACACGTATTAATAAAGATGTTTTGAATTCTTTGAGTAAGAAGAGAAAAGAAAGTTTTACTTGACGAAATCGAAATATACTGAAGGATTGGCTGTGATGAAGCTAGTGGCGAAAACGTTGACTCATGTACTCAGTGCAGTTAACGTCATCATAAGCCGATCGATTTTCATGATTTTTTCCATGAAGCAGAAAATAACGACGCAGTTATACACGAGAAAATAGAAACACACAAATATGGTGGTTGTATGAAACAGTAAATCCCAAACGAAACCCAACGGTTTTTGCATGTAATCACCTCTTAATTATCCTTTGAGTCCTGCCTGTATTGAAATAAAGCTGAAAAGCTTTCGGTTTATTATATCTACGTGAAGGCAGAATTGTACTATGATATAATCCTTTACATTATCAAATGTCAGCATGACTTCCCAAATATACCAAATACATAGTGAACTCGGGAAGGGGCTGTATGACGTGAGTGTAAATGTCAAATTGTGAAGAAGCAGCATAAGAGGCGTTTAACTTACAAAATTGATGACATTTCGAAATTAATTTCTTGCACAACCGCTTCTTCATAAAACTCACATATGTATACACTTAATCTTATAAATAGATGTAGATACACATACGTTCAATAACGCAATTAGTTATACAAGGGATTATTTCTTGCAGCCCTTGTTGTTGTTGCCTTTGACACTAATGACTTATACAAACAGTTTGCGCCGATTTTGGATCGAGTTCGATGGTATTTAATGAACCGAAGTTAGCCGCCCACCTCGTCTCGTTAGGCGTTTCAGAGACATTTTCATATAAATAAAAAGTTCGAAGCTCAAAATAGAAAAGATGAAGTTACCTTATTATAATGTACATAATTCCACTTATACAGAGCGCGAATGTGCTATATAAATATTAATGAAACTGAGCAGTTCGCCGCTTTGGTAGCAATCGGCCTCCATTCCCGCGCCAGTCACCCGACAAATGAAGTATGCGATAACCGGTTGAGCGACTTTATTGGAATTTGGCCTAAAAAATTAAATTTACGAGCTGTTCGAGCAGCCAACAGAAACGGGCAACGCCTTGGCAGAGAAATCCTCAGACCAAATGGGGCGGCGATTGGCGGGGTGGGCGTTGTTCTCAGGTGCGTTTTACCGCTGTGTCAACGCGGGAACACCAGTGGCAGCTGGTTGGCTTATTTGCTCGTTATGTCTGCCGAAATGTACGCAATTAGGCGATATTCAAATTTGACAGCAAATTATGGCGAAACCAGGCAAAATTAAATATTTACACACCTTTAAGCGGCGCACATAAGCAAACACACTGACAGCACACATGCGAAATTACTTGCATGCTTGTGTCGTTAGGTACACACCAAAACAAACGCCACCGCTTCTGTAAACAAACTCAAAGAGAAAGACAACTTTGTGCCCCGGCGGTGTATTTTCCCCTGAATTGTGTCATTTTATTGAGGTTATGGCGGGAATGCCCACCTCCCGTTTTGTAAGACAAAAGTCGGCCTTGCCACACCTGAGCTGCCGTGTGACATTCGAGTTGCATACCTCTGAAGTAGAAATGAAAATCAACAATAATAAAACAACAAAATTCAAAATTCCCCTACAATTACTTACATTTTTATCGGAAAATCAGACTTTCTCTCTAGGAGAGGACATCAAGAATCCTAGGCTTGGTCGCTTAACGGAGCAAGTGATCCATTCCGCTATTTAAGGGATCAGGAGAAGCGCTGCTGAACCATCGTGGACAGGAAAAACTCAAGAACAGCGCTATTTCCAAATGATGGGCAACTTGTACAGTAAAGTATGGCCGAGTAAGAAAAAGGATTCGAGTTTCTATCTGAAACCTTTGACCAAAGACGCTTCTGTGCTGAAGGCGGTCGAAGATATACAAAACCTGTAGGTCTAGAGGGCACGAAAGATCGATGCTGAGTCTAACTAAATCTTTATTGATTTCTCTTTTCTACGCCCAGCACTCCGGAGCAAGTTGAGCAGCAGTTCGAAAGCGTGTGCCGCGCATCCCATAAGGTTCTGCACAGCCTGACGCACAACCCGTGCCGCCAATTTTCCATGAGCATTAAGCAATGCTTGGACGAAAATGTCCAGCAAATGTCCAAGTGCTTTGGCGAAATGGACGAGTATAGAAAGTGCGTGAGTACTATGATGTCGCAGAAGCTGGCTGGGGTTATCGATTTCGAAGGACAAAAAGAAGACGACGATAGATTCAATGAAAGCAATTTGGATGTTGAAACGGAAAATGAGAAAAGCGAACGAAAGCAGGAGAGTGACCCAAGCAGCTGTGCGTAAGTTCCTTACGATATTTAGTATGTAATCATGTGTATATTTGTATGTGTGTGTATTTGTATATTTTTTGTATCGAAGTGAGGACATTTTTTGAATTAATAAAGCAGTAAGTAAAGGCCACTGCTCCGAACTTGAGATTTTAAATTTCAAAAATATTAACGTCTTATGTGGAACTGCTGATGGATGGAATGGAGGAAGTGAATCTTCCCTATTTTCTACACTTAGAAATATATCAGTTTATACATATGTATATGTACGAAAGGGTGCTTTTTGTTATTAATGATTTGATTATAAGGGTGCTGATATTGATCAAAATTAAGTTCTTGTTTGAAAAACTTCTTTATTCCCGGAAACTGCCATAGGTTATTGCTCAATACAACGTAATTTCCTCCGAACAAATCTGACCATCACGGATATGTGCCATACAAGCAGGCCGATCAAAATCAGTATAAAGCATAAAATATTTTTTATTTAAGCTTTATTCAAATCGAAATTGGTTTATATCAAACAATAAGGATTAGAAATTTTCTCAAATTGTACCACAAATCTCTACAGTGGGAAAAATTAACAAAGCTGTGTTTGTGAGCACCTAATATATTTTAGGTGTATGCATATATTTATGTACTCATATAGTATATTCGTATGTACATGGTTAAAAGACATACAATTGTATTTGCAGCCATTGGTCCATCCATCAAAGGTGTCTAAACATTTCAAACAAAAAGGAGTTCACATGCCTTCTGAAAATGTGTATGGTATACATACATATAGCATCTGCTTGTGTATTAGTGTGTTGATATGTGTAAGTAGATATGTACAAATATAAGCATGTATACATATGTACTGCTTATGACGAATGACTTCTATCACCGGATATTTGCATTTGCTCCATATGTGCCCCTTCTTTGCCTGCCTTTCAAAGTCGAGTGCTGCTGTTGTTGTATTTGATTCTCTGCCGCACATAAATGTTTGTGCTGTTCGTTATCGTTGACGAATGTATCTGCTAAGTTTTCTTGCGGCATGTTTTCTCACATATATACATATGTACACAGATATATCTATGATAGAGGAAGGATGAAAGCGCTCGAGCTTCTCTTTTCCAACCCAAAATGTCAATGGCTCTGCTTCTTTCCGAGCAAATGAATTTGTTTGTGGCTACGAGAGGTAAAACATATATTTTGCTGTTGCTGTGACATGGGGCGGTAGACTGGACGACAGATGATAAATGAAATTTACGAGTATTAGTCAAATGCGCCTGCAAATTCCGTAAATGAGGGTATGCGCCTCATGAGATTAACGCTCGAAGTTTTGCTAGTCAAAGTAAGGTATGTGAGGCCTGCGGACCTTCCAATTGTGTTGTTTGTTTTTCCGCACATCTGGCTTTGGGCTATTGTCAATATTCTACATCTTCGCATCTGTGTTAATTTTTGAAGTTTTCCTGTGTGTATTTGAAATTTTCGTTCCTATTTTTAATTTTCTTGAAATTTTTTGCAAAATAGGTTTTTTAGAACTAGCTGTTGAACCTGTGCAAGCTAAGAAAGTTTTGGCTTAAGACGATAGTCAAGTTTTCCATGAAACGATCCTTGATAATTTATAAGTTCATAAAACAAAGACAACTTATGACCGAAATTGTGGGAATTTAGGTGTTATTTTATCCATAACTTTGGTATTTCCAGGAGAACTTTATTGATTTCTAATTTGTATATATATGTATGTATATATGATAAGCAATCCTCAATATTAGAAACCTTTTGACGGTACCTAAAATGGAAATACGTTTTCTTTAGCTCCAGAGCAGACTATTGGATTCGAAAAAAGTACCGCAACCAAAATTTATAGATATAGATATGTATGTATTTATATCGATTTATACTCGTACGACTTGATATTATTTCATTAGGCTTTTGGGCCCTTTTATCAGGCCTCCGCTGGAGGCGATATTTAGTATACGCGTCTGTGAGAGTTTTAAAGATGATATTGTGTTCAAATTTTTTTTTTCTTTTGTGTTCTCGTAATTATATTTGCAATCACTTTTACAAGTAGGATCTTATTAATCGCATTCATTATTCATTGCTCAGCACCAGCGTCTTATTAAATGAATTCTGGAATGTTTTTATTTCCTCGGCTATTTGTATGTATGTAATGCATGTGTAATTCTCTCGGAAGCACTTAATCCACGCCTGTCCTTTCTGCACACTTTACTCATTATCTCTTCATTCCTCCGGTCTGTCCAGACTCACACAAAAAGATATCACAAATTCATGCTTGTAGTTTTTCCCATTTAAGTTTACTTTTTTGTCGTTTCATCTTGTCCAAAACACCAACAGCGAGTAGAGTGTGCTGCTCGTGTACGCCGTTGTATGTGTGTGTGTGTGCCAGGCTCATATGCATACAAATTACTGCTGTGGTACGTCGGTATTTTTGCTCGTAAATATTTGCATGCATATGTGTTTTTTATGGAAATTAATTATGTCGCCTTTATTTGGCAACATTTCTAAACATGAGGATTCGCCCGGTGCTGGCTGTGTGGTGTGCTCGACTCGTTTGTTTTTCTGCCATAACGCTGCAGACATTGTTGCCAACGTTGTTGTTGTTATTATTCTTGTTACTACTTGCATAAGCCGCCGCTGACATTCAAGACAGCGCAATGAAATTATTACATAAAAGTGTAAGTAGGTAAGTGCATGCAAAAGTGTTTTATTATTACATACTACTTTTGGGCTGCTACCGGCCAGGCCCCGGCAGGGAACCTCTCTGAATTTCAAAGCGAGAGGGCTTAAATGGCTTCATTTGAAGTAAAGCAAATATGGAATTATATAAGACTAAAATACTTTGAAATAATAAATGAAGAGATTAATAGCTTTCCAATGGAAAAGTTGTATGAACAACGTCTTACAACTGAAAAGTCTTAAACACTTTTCGAAAAACTTTGGGAATAAATTTGTATTATTTGCCATTGTTTTAAAATTAACTATTTTGACGGTAAAGATTTGGTACATTCAGGTACCATAAGTCGCTACTGCGATAGGAGTTTCTAAGTGGGCACTCTAGACGGTATTGTAAGATTCTTTTGTTTTAAAAGAGTTAATATGTGGGAGTATGTCAAGATAAATCAATTTCAATACATAAGTATACATATGTAGCACATAGGAAATTACATAAAATATTCTCCGTATTGCTCTTACCAAAACAAAAAAAAAAAAAAAAAAGAAAATGCTCTTTTGTATCTCCAACGAATAAATTTGAAATTTGAAACTTTCGCGAATGTTACGAATACGCCTAGTCGGCTTAGTTGACAATATAAAGTAATTGCTTTAAAAAACAGGCACACATATTCTAGCTTGCAACATGTAGTTTTTGGTGGTTCGCATGTATTTTGAAATTTGCCTTCGCTTGTGCGCTAAATACTTTTAATATTCTGCGGAAATTCGCATAAAAGTTGATAAAAGCACTTATCGCCATGAAACGAAAAGCAAACAAAAGTTGGAAGTCCAACTACACTACTTTTGTACTTATTCGTCTTAGTAGTGCGAGCTCAAAGCACCGCTAACTGCGGAACATGGATGCGCTGATGGTTGTGGCAGCGCTACCACTCAGGCATATGCGTAATATTAATTTCAGCAAATATTTGCAGTTTCATTTTTTGTCACATCTTTACTCCCGATAGCAACGACGACGGCGACGACGACGCTGGCGATGCTCACAATGGCGACTGTTCTGTTGGCGGGAAGTGCGCGCATGAAATGAAGAAGCATTGCAAACAAAGAAAGATCGCGTGTAAATATGTATGCGCACTGTTTTATGATTTCACTACATTTATTTTATTTTCGACTGTACTTTTTATTTCCCTTAAACTTTGCATTGGTTATTTTTCGTTATTGACTTCATACGCGCTGTCGCTTGTGCAGCTATCGTACTCCGGCCGTCATCAATTCCGTTATTTTTCCATCTCCCTCCACTCACTTCTGTCACTTTTAATGGCGTCGCCCAGATTTATCTATTAACTTCGCTGTCAGTGCACGCGTTCGCTTGTTTTTTCTTCTCGTCTTTAACCCACCTCCATGGCGCCAAGCACTTCGTGGTCTATTTACTGTGTACCGTAGAGCAGCGAAGTGTAGTTTCCGCTTCGCACATTAGAAACGCGAATCACATAAAAGCAATAAACTTGTGTCCCTGTCGAGCAAATATTGATGGTCTGCCAAATTTCACAAGCAATTTCGAACACCCGATACAATGGCGCCATCGTGGTGTGCCGTTACTCAATCGTAGCACGATTGTTGTATCAATGTTTTACTGTTACAGCGTCGTTTCTGTTTCTGGTTGTGCACGAGTATTTTTACCGGCGGGGGAGGGTGGAATGACGGCTGGCAGTAGCGGCGGAAGTTGGCTGAAATCTGCTTTGATAATGACACGCAGCTTTGACAATATTATGCTGATGATATTCCAATGAAGTGACGCTTCTCTGTCCTTACAGTGGGCAAATTTGAATTCACCTCAAATTTGATATGCTAACTGCAGAGGAGAGTGCGAAATATTACATAATATTTTCCTCCCAATACATGGTGTTAATAATGTAGAAAAATAATTAATTCGAGCCCGACTAAATAACCATACTCTCTTTCAGAGACTAGTACAAAGCAGCAGAGGTTAAAGCAGGCAATCTGCAGCGATCAAAGGAGTTTTTTTGTACCCAACGCTTATATATATTTGGTTTGACTCAGATAAGGATTGCGATTAGTGGCCTTACTTAAGATAAGCACCTGGACCTACAAGTTAATTGAAATTTCTGATTATAATGCAAATTTTATAAATTTATTTATCGGCGGTTGCAAAGTATTCTCACCTATCTTTAGATATAATCAGTTCCCCAATACTTAGGTGAAAAGATAAAGAAGTTTCTGGTTCATAGGACAATCTTGAGCTAGACAGAAAATCTACAAAGAAACACAGTGGCTCTTTATAAAGTTATTCTTCTTACAAACTTTTTTGTTTACTTTGGTAGAGTCCCACTCTAAGCGGGTTACGGTTTTGTGTGCGACTGCAGATTTTTCCTCACTTATAGGGCAGTGATCTGGACCTAGCACTAGTTACTTCAAGACTGATTATATTTTCTCTATTTTTATGAGCATGCATTCATCGAAGTGCTGCTATTTCTCTACTTCTAATTCATCTTCGATTCGATTAGGTACTGAATTCTTTTTGTTCTTTTCATAAATGAGCCCACTATGCCATAACGTAAGTGGTAAGGTTTTGTTCTTTTTTAGAGAGATAATGTTTCTGGCAGCGTTTGTTAGGCACGGCATAATGGATGAAAACGTGAGTGATTATGCTTGGCGGTCCATTTGCAAAATGAGACAATATCGAACTCATTATTATGCCTTTTAGTACAATAAAGTCGGCCGTGGACCTTTATTTCACTTTATAGCATTTTTTCTCGTTTCATTTGCCCCCTTTCTTTGCGATTGTAATGGGCGTTTTGCTGTTGTGTGTCTGTGCTGTGGTCAGCTATTCAAAGCACATCTCTCTTCCACAATCATGCCTAGTTAAAGCCTGTCCAGTGCTGAGCTCGACAATCGGTGCGAATCCGAGGGCGACGTGACCTAAAGCTGCGCCCATATTTTAGCACTTAAAAACACGCTTTGACAACTAACAAGCTGTCTACCGACTAAGCAGCAAGCTCTTGATAAAGGGCACATACTTACACAAAGTGGCGGCCACACATGTTCTCACACCCATAGAACCTATGTATTTATAAATGTATGTCTATACTTGCGGCAGTTTTGCCCGAATGGGAGCGTGCGGCTCCAAAAAAGTTGAAGTGAAACTTATTACGAGTTATTTGCTGTTTATGTTTGCTGGCATTAATGAGCAATCGCTCCGCCCGGGTAACAGCAACGGAATAATCAACAGTGCGCCTTTGAGTGGAAATGGCGCGCCTTTGTCTGTTGTTATCCTTGGCGGGAGAAGGCGGACGGTTTCGGTGTGTAGGCGGGGGCCGAAAGCGGATTGTGAACTACGGATTATGCTAATATCTCATTTTGTGCTCAAGTGACGCTCATTATGCCTCCGAAGTACTTGTTGTGAACAAATGTGGATGGCGATGAGCGTCGATTGTTTGTTGGCGCTCACTAAGTGATGTATTAAAAGATGCGAGGCGTCGGAGTGCTTGCTGCGGCTAAGATGCTTAATGAAAATGCAAAAGTTTTCTAGAACTCAGGGTTGCTTTGAAATTAACCTTTAATTGTTGCTTTGAAAGAAATAATAAAAATTAAGAAACTGCTAATTTGTAATATATTATTAATAACTGTACTGTATATATGTTTAAACAAATTATGATTTTTGGAGCTTAATACAAATAAAAACTTATTAAAAAGTCCTTATTTAGTAGGGTCTAAACAAGGTTCTCCATATCTGAGTTTCACCTTTATCTATTTCAATTGGAAGTCTTATATAAAAATTAAGCTGGGTATTTTGTTTGTTCGCAATAGCTGACTAAACCGTTGCATTAAATGAAAAATAGCCTGAACCACTTTGAAAGTAATCCAATGAGGATGTTTTGTGAAAAAAAAAAATTCAGAAAATGTTCATTTTTACCGACTTATAGCGTGAATAATAATCAAAATAACCTCTCTTTTTAGACACGCCTGGTACCGTCATGACGTTTCTTGCTAATTTAATACTTGCTAAAATAAGCCAATCAGGGAAGATAAGGATAGCAGTTGCTTCGTCAGGAATTGCTGCAGTTCTTCTAAAGGATGAAAAAACTGCTCATTCATCTTTTAAACTTCCGTTACCCATAAATCATTGTTGTTCATGTATGTATATGTTCTCTCCCCAAAAATGGGCCTCTTGGATTCTATTGCAAGACGTCTCATTAATTATGTGGGATGAAGGCACGATGAGACATAAATCACATATAGTGGCCGTGGACAGAATATTAAAAGACCTTAGAATCTTCTTTGCTCACATGGATGGGAAAACTTTTGCATTTACTGGAAATTTCCGACAGACTCTTCCTGTCATTACCTGAGGTACGCGAGCAGATGTCATCAAAGAATGCTTAATATTGTCGCCCTTATGGACTTCGATTGAAAATATAAAATTACGGACGAATATGAGGGCTCATCTTCATGGAATCACTGATGGTGATTTTCCACAGCAGTTGTTAAATTCCCCACTCCAAATTTAAGGAGTAATTATAATACTCTTCTGGATAAGTCTCTAGATGAAATAGTCCCCAGTTTAGATATTTGAATGGATGCAGTATACCCTGATATCGAGAATTGGCACGAAAAGGAATTTTATTGGTTGTATTTTAGGACAAATGTGCCACCCAGGAATAATAGTATTAATGAAATAAACGATTTAATTATTCAAAAAGTTCCCGGACAAATAAAAAAACACAAATCGATAGACACCGCGACTAATATCGAAGATGCAGCCCATAATCCCCAAGAGTTTTTAAATTCATTAAACCCTTCTGAGCTGTCACCACATGAACTGGCTTTAAAAATAGGAACTTCAATTATGCTTTTGAGGAATTTAAGTCCTCCACGCTTATGCAACGGGGCGAGGCTGATTATTAAGTAATTTAGGGACAATTTAACTCTAGCAACCATTATCACCGGCCCAGCAGCTGCACAACTAGCTCATATACCGAGAATTCCGATGGTCCCAAGTAATCTGCCAATCCTATTTAAACGGCATCAATTTCCATTGGAAACATATTTCGCTCTAACTACAAACAAGTCCCAAGGCCAAACTTTCGAAACTTGCAAAATTCACCCAAACAGTCATTACAGTTAAAGCTCTTACTGAAACGACTACAAAATTGCTTGTTGCTCGGTATTCGTGCCATCGGCTCAAAAATCAGAAATCCATACTTCAATTAAATAATTATTTTGTTCGCACCTCGTTAGAGGGTTAAGCTTCAAGCAAATGGGTATGAAAGCTGCGCTTCTTTAATTCTTGTAAACGTAAACAAATTTGTTAAACCAAGCGTGATTTTATCCACTATTAACGCACATACCAAATTTATCTGTATTTCAGTGTGGCTGACATCGAAGAGAAGTGGGGGAAGGTGATTATCGCAGGGCATTTAACTGGAAAGACTTTGTAAAGTTATGGCGGCCGTGGTCAAGACGCACTGGCACGCCAACCCTCTGCTGTTCGGTAATCCAACTAAAACTTTGCAGAGCTCCACATTTTACTTTTTGATTTATGCAATGCTCTCTGCCTATCGCTGTCCGAGAATGCTTGATTTCTGGCTAATGGCTTTATAATAAAGCTAAGCAAAGTTTCATTGAAATATCTCGAATCTAAGGCGAGTGAAACTATTTGAAAACAAACAAAAACTTTTACTTTTGAGGGTGAAATTGAGAAGAATCGTTTGCCAGAGTTCGAATATCCAAAACATGTTGTTATGTTTGGTTATGTGTGTATACACAATTAATGGAGTTCATATGAAAGCCGCTGGCTATTTGCTGGAGGGGTTTGGACCCACATGTTAGTAAGTTTTGTTAATTTTGCATAAAAATAGCAATAAGCGAATCATAAGCGAAGTGCTCTGAAGGAGGGGACTGTTTCTTTAACTTTTTTGAAAAAATCCTATGTTCAAAGTTTTAATTAAATGCATAGACGCAGTGGGCCACCGGAAGTGGTATTTGATGCTTCAGAAGCGTTAACGGCTGACTCTCACTCAGCAAAGCTGGAGCGAAAAAATACTGTTTTGTATATTCATTTGGCCCTTTGAGATGCTGCTGCAATTTATACGCATCAATAAAAGCACCATGTGTATCGAAGGGAGTGTGCAGGAAATTACGAATTTTGCTCTAAATATATTTGGAATGCGGAAAGAGTTTGCTGTGCGCAGATTCCAACTAAGAACGCGTAACACACAACTGGGAGGGAAGGATGCAACGAAACAAGTACACTTCCGGATCAAAAGATGTTGGTGGATTTAAGTCAGTTTGCCAAAAAATACGAGAATATATTCAAAACTTGAAGTTTACCTTGTTATCGCCAACAAATCAGGGCTACACGACAGCCGCATGCATATGCTCCAAGTAGCATCGCTAAAGGTGGGTCAAAGCATGCCTAGAACTAAAGCGTGTATAGCGTTTTGTGGCGATTAACCCCTCCATTGGATTGAGTAAGTAAAGCGTCGAGTGAAAGGCATCAACTAAAGCCAGCCGATGAAGGCCCACTTAGCATAGGTTGCCACGCGCACACAGCTGCGAATAGAAATTCGGAAGCATAAACGTTCGAAAATCATGCGAAAGCAAAGTGAGGGCATGGTTATCGGAGTAGCCGTGCTAAGGAATGGCGAAAACTTCTTGTATTTGACTTTTATCCTGCGGAGGCCAACTCAAACATTTACGCTCGCCTTAGTCAATGTCGATACTCGTTCCAATCTTGAGCGCGCAAAGCAGCATGGAAAGGCATGTAGTCTGGCAACTAACAAACAAGCGGTTCAGGCTGCACACAGGCATGCCTTGATACATATACCGAGAAGTAGGCTGCCAAATCAGCGCAAAGTTAAATGTGGGGGAGTAAAGGACTTTGGAAAAAGGGCAGAGTCAGTGAAATTGTTGAAAGACATAAATGTCAGATGAAATGTAGGGAGAAAAGGAGGCAGAGAGGGAACAACAAGACAATGAAGTTGTACGCCACGGGCGTGGTCATGCCACATGTAAGCATATTTTCCTGCATATGCACTCCACTCGCCCTTATCAAAGCATCGAGCAGTCAGTAAGTCAGTCCAAAGCGAAAAAGCGGTCGACTGTCAAACCACAGAAGAGTATGAAAATGTTTGCTCTGCACTCAATGAACCGCACTCAAAGCGTTGGCATGCCTCCTCCTTTATGTAGTGTGTTATCTTTGATTTTTATGGTTTTGTTTTTCCTCTTTATTTCCTTCAGTGTTTTTGCAACTACTTTCCTCTTTGTGCCACTAAAACTGCACTTTATGTTTTCTCTGAGGTTGTACGTGTGTGTGTATCGCGAGTGCTGACAGCTGTACGTATTCCCAAGTTGTTGCCATTTGGACTTACTTTGCGACATGGACGCACTTGTTGTAATCGTGGCACTGCGTGTATTGCTGAAGTAATCGCAGAAAGCTGATTCCTCGTAAGCGAAATCTCAGTGCCACGTGCTATTGAAGGTTTGAATTGAATCTATCCTACTTCATACACTTAGAAGGATGTTAAGGTTGTTCTCGGGGCTTTCTTAAAATGTCAATTAATCAACTGCTCTTCAGTCACCACTTTCTATTCAAACACTCTTCTTCATAATTGTACTTTTATAATGGACTCAGCCTTCATCATTCAAAGTATTGTGCAGAAAAATGACAAGAAGAGAGGCTTACAAACATTCAACTCACCCAAAGCCATGTAAGCGTTTCAAAAAATACCGTCTCATTTACGTCAGCACATTTGCCATCAAACACAGGAAGGGTTTTCAATTGCAAATCCCATTTGAATTCGCACGTCAAACGTCATTTGACGTGAGTAATCCAATAACTGGATTCATACGCGAAGTGAATAAATATTTACACACTACTTTTACGATATATGCTGGATGTCTATATTCTAAGTGTTTGTTGATATATTCAAGGTCGCCAAGGTGCTATGGCTCTCCACCTCCCATTGCATAAAGTGCGCCCACTTGCAGCTTGGAGAGCATGACAATTGAGTTACTGGCTGTTGCGCTTCCTCCACCACTTGGCGGCAGCAAATGGAAAAAAATGTCTCCAATAGTCCTCAATTCCATGCCATAACTTTCTTATGACCTTTTCATGTGCTTCTTTGATCTATTTCTGTCAGCTCGTTTGCATTCAGCGCCGGGACATTTCACTTAGCACAACCGTTTCTGCACCGTCCGCGGAATTCCAGCCATTTGTGATAGTGACAGTGACAATGACATGACTGGCACCGACGCTGACGCCGACGATTGAATAGAAGCGAAAACGGGGACTGCGGAACGGGAGAGGTGCCATAATGGAATATGTGAAGGATTGAGCACATTTAACATTACCAAATCAACCGTCATCGCGAGTGATTCAACTCCTCCGCACGTGTACATATCCCCGCCTACCCGTACCCTCATACGTATATAAGCATTGACACAAGTATGCAAGCATACAAGTGTATGAATTATCATAATACACTGCAGCTTCTCATTCGTCATTGTAAACGTCAGCTTCAGCAGCAATGGGAGCACGGTCTGCTGACACCGCTGTCATCAACCTCAACCATGAATGTTGGCAAATATTTAATTAGTTGTAGTGGTGAGGCACGGTGGAAGCGTGGAAGGCGATTCGAGCCAGAATGTCAAATCCGGGCAGAGGAGGTGGTGGTGTGGGTGGCATTGAAATGTAGTTTCGCATTCATCACATTCATATTTTTCCACCACGTTTGTGGTTTTTTCTCACGCGTGCTTTCTGCTTTTGATGACGTTCGTTCATTCATTTGTCGTCTATTCATAGCGTTGCCATCAATTTCAATCTCCTCGCCGTCTTACAAGGGAATACACATCTGATGGGCCACCTTTACATGTATATGTATTTGTACGTGAGCATGCGAACGTATAGAAGCTTCCGTGGACCTATGAGCTGTCGTCATGCAAGTACATACATATGTGTATGCGTATACATACATATAAGCTGACTCATTTGAAATTTATGAATTTGCCTGCTTTTTTGTCTTGAGACTAATGAATTTGTGTGGAATGATGCAGTCTCATTCGAGCTACGAGTGTTGTTACTAGAAAATAAGTCTTATTTATGAAATCAACAAGATCTGTAAGCTTATTTCACTTTCAAAAGTTAGTGTTCCTATGTTTCTGCAAGAAAGCAGTGGTCGGACCACATAATGCGAGGATCCTGCGTTTCGTTTTAGAAGTGTGAGAAGACAGACGGAGAGCCTTATGTGACTAGGTCATTTAATTTGATGTATTTACATATGTTTTTAACCCAGATCGGTAGGCAAATCATGGCTTAGTTACCTTTAAGGCACGATCAACAGTTTCCTTTCTCGAAAATAATTCTTATCCAGGAAACTGGTAGAAAGCCCGAATCCAGTGATTTTTAGGGATTGAAACTCATAAAAAATCGATATTTTCGGGCATGTTGGATTCCAATGAAAAGAATACTCTGGAGGGTGTTTTAAAGCAAAAAAGTAAAAACTCTTTCACAAAATATACACAACGAGCACACCGTTCGAGAGTACATGTGGTTTACGTCAGAAATAAAAATTATGTACTTGAAAGCAAATAAAAAGCAAAAAGCTGCGCAAATAATAAAAAATGCATATTTAATTACGTAAGTACGCAACGAGTTCAAATGTGATTTTTAAAATTTTGTTATGCAATTATTTGCGCAAATGCCACATAACTGTTATTTAAAAACCCGAAAAAGAAAAAAAAATAATTAATCCCAACATACTTATATTTGCGAAGCATGAGTGCTTAAATACTTTATTTACTTGCATGTGTTTGCAAGTGCTCTTGAAAGCGCAAAAAATGTTAGGAACTTTTTGCGGATTATGCAAATGAATGTGGAAGTGGTTGATGCAGATAAAAATTTCATTTTTATTTTGTTAATTTACTTGTAAAATCATAGAGAGCTTTATCATTTAATGTAAAAAATGTGATTGAAGCGAGTGCTTAAAGATTTCAACGAGGTCATGTTAAATTCTCGCTTTCAAAGAAATAATTACTCATACGCCCCGCCACCGGTGATGGCGTATGTACCATGTGTCTGCGAATATTTCATTGTTTCATTTGAATATTTATCAAAGATTTCACTACCCATTACACTAAATACCTATCGATTTTCACCAAATATTTTTTGTTTTTGTTTTTTCGGTTCAAACAGTTTAGTTTCCGTTCTAACTTTTCACATGTGGCAGCTTGAGTGTCGCTAACCACAGGTCGAGCTTTAGTTGAGCAACTGCATCGGTCGCTCACCACATCGACATGAGCCAAGCTGCTGATTTTGCTACTATTTCACTGTGGTTGATGCAGTTGCCATTGCTGCCGCTCCCTACACTTGCTTTGTGCTACACGCCTAATTGATTTATAAGAAAGTGTTTCGAACTCTCCACATCATCATTCACACTGCCACACCAGCGCCACGCGACGTTGACGGCGTGTACTCGAACACATACACAGCGCACTTGAGCGGTGCACTGAGATCGGAGGTCGCCTACACAAACCTGTTCTTCAATGGATGTGTGTGTGCATGCGAGCACGTCCAGAGTGAAGGACCTTTTTTGTGGCCAATCCTATCCATAGTCAGTCGTGTGCTCTGCACTTAATTTCGTGCGAAAAATATGTAACGAAAGAGAGTTGAGTGCTTGGCGTCGTAGCTGCTGCACAAACCTAACTGTGTAGGTTAGCCACCATTTCGGTGGCCGCAATTCATTTGGCATGCAACCAGCATTTGATTCTTCGCTGCCGAAGCTGGATCCATAAGTAGACGGGGGTGTGGATATTGGTCGCCTCCACAGCGTGTGCTGCCCGTCTCACCTCCCGACATTTGATTAAAGCTACTGTCGCAATAATAGCAAAAACAATTGCTTAGGGCGCTTCGACGTTGACGATTCATTTATTGCTCGCTGTCAGCGCTTCTCGTGCTGTCACATGCAGCATTTGAAATGAGTTCCCGACAGTTTCTACGTCAATTCATAACTAAAGCATGGTATATGTAAAATTAGATTAGGGAGGTGTAAAGAGAATTTCGATATTTATTTTATAACGAATTGAAGGAGACTTTTTTCTTACATATCTTAAATGGGTTGTTCATGTAGCTTGAAGCCTTTGCATAATCACCTTCCAATTTGCACAACTTAATAATATCTTTTTTTCCTAATAATAGAGAGAAGGTGAGACCTGAAATTAATCAATATTGTGGTTTGGTATAAAGTTAGGTGCTTTAGTTGTATTTGGAGGAATATATGTTTTCAAAAAATATCGCCGGAACGATGCAATTATTCTTTTTTAGTATGGTTGCGCCAGAATTTTTTGTGTGATTTTTACTCAGACTATCGCTTGAACAAATAAATTGTTGGAATGACTGTCCTATATCTATATTGGGAACAACCATCAGGTGAATTACAAATCTCTGGACTAGCAATGCTCTCAAGAAAAAGAAAACAATTCTGAATACCCAGAAAATTAATATAATTTTTCTTGAGACAGTTAACAATTTATGCATATTTATATATTCAGAAATTGGAATGCATTTAACTTTTATTTTTTAGGTGAGAACAATACAGTGTTGCTGACAACGTCAATTCCTTTGGATATTATGGCACGCCAGGCGCCTTTTCGGCTGCTGCTTATGCCACAACGTACGCTAACGTTTCTTCCAATGACAAAAAATAGATGAGCCGGAGCAACCAGAAAAAAAGTCAAAATTAAACGCAGCATCGCAGCAGCGTAGCAATGCTTCCATGTACCAGGATATGTCAAGCAAGGAAGAGGTAAAGCAAAATATGCGAATGCTTGACGAAGCACGCTGCGGAAACTGAGGTTTCTTGACGTGCGCCATCAGTAAAAGTTGCAAAAACAGCAAACTTTTCGGTAGCTTATACGCATCTATCAATGGTTTATGCTGTTTTTGTTATTTGTCATGTTTTTCTATTCAGCAACGGGAAGAAACCAAAAATAGCCATTTGCTGTATTATAATCATAAATCGAAAAAAAAGTTTAAGAGCTGGTTGAAAGGAGAGAGCAGAAGCAACGGTGCCACTGAGACCATGGAAGGAATAAATAAGGGAGTACGAGTACTTACAGATAGCTAACGGACAAGATACAGTCAAGAAGATGAAAAACAAATTCATTGTAAGGAAGGTTTAAGTTCGGTTGTAACCGAATATTTAATACTCTTGCAACTTGCAGATGTTGAAGCTGGCTTGTTAGAGTAATGAATATCATTACATGAAATATAATATAATTTCAGATATTTTCGGCATTAAACTATAGTATACCCAGGATTATCAGGCAATTTTTCTAACATATGTTTATATTTTGGACGGAAGGTATATAGGAAATAGAGGTTGACATGTGACTTTTCCTCTAAATGTGGCGATGCCACGCCTATCATCCATATTTGACACCGGCTCTTATCAAACCATCTCGGGTGTAAAATTTAAAGTCTCTGTCTTTTAGTAGTTTTTAACAAAATCGTTATATGGGGAGTGGGCGGGGTTTTGACCTATTTTTACCTTGTAGGTAGGGGTGCTGAGCGATTTTGGTTATTACAGCATCAACCGTTGAGGAGATAATAATTTTTATTCAAGTTATCGCTTGCTCAGACGGACAGACGGGCGAACAGACAGTCGAAATTCAACTTGTCTCATCATCCTGATCGTTTATACATATTATGAACTCTATATCTAACTCGAATATTATGCAAACAACATTTAGATAAAAAAACTATTATACTCTATAGCAACATGCAAGTATATAAAAACATATTTAATCATAGGTTATGGGTTTTCGTTGTGTTAGATACACCGAATCTATAATTAGGTGCGGCGATGTTGAAATAATTTTGTGTCTTAGCTAATAAGAGCCAAAAATGTGATTTTACACTCTTGGAAAAGCATCGACAACCTCGCCGCCAGTGGCACCAGGTTGTAGACAATCTGAGCTCATTTCTGTGGGATAAACTTAAGGATAATCTGAATCTGCATGACTCTTATTTTTCTAAAAAATTTCCGCCTTTGCCATTTTCTTATTTTTACTGCAAATCCGGGAAAAGTTCGATGAAGGTCATTTACTATGGAAACCGTTGCCAGCGAACGGTTCAAACGAACGCAAACAAAGAGAGTGAGTGAGAGAGTTACTGCTACACGAAGTGCATTTAACATGCCACAAATCACTATGCCGCGCTTAAAACGATGTGGTTTGAAAAGTCGGCGATGCTCTACGAGAACTGGCTACATCATTGGATACTGAAACAACGGCAACAATGCGGCAGTCCACTGTGATCTGTGGGCAACACTGAAACTATTCAAATTGTGCGTACAACCAACCAACTTTAGTAACACAAGCACCGCTGCGAGCATGTGAACAAGTCAGAGCATCAGCCGCCGAAAATGCGAGAAGCTTCTCTCTAAATTTTTCTTTCACTCTTTATTGTCATAATTTACTATGTCCCTTAGCGGTCGTTATGGTTGTAGCATCAGATAAATATCGTCAAATTCTTACAGGAAGCCACACACATATGTATGCTCGATCTAATGTATATCCTCAAGTCCGTTGTTTCTATCTAGAAAATTTAAACCGTCCTAACTTTTGTGAGTTAAATAGCTCTGTGCGACTGTTACAAGTGAGTGCGTGAAATGCCACGCAATTTTCACATTATTACAGAAACTGCTGGCACTCCTCGTTTCCGACCTTTGGGGAGTCAAATTGCTGTTCGTTGCTTCGATCGCACGGTCGCAATCTGGCATGCTCCCGGGTTGCCACAAATCATAATTCAATAATCAAATTCACATAAAAGCGGTTTGCAACACTACAACAATAGCCATAATAGCTAAACTCCTTGTTATACTAGCCACAAATTCATACAAAAACATACATATATGGGTTTATGTATGCCAGGACTGTTTTATTGCCCTCGGTCGACTCTTTGAACTTGTAACTAATTCGAACGGAAGTTCTATGCCTCTGCATCGGCGACGAACGGCGCAATCCGCAAGGGTCCTTTGTGAGTGAGCGTTAATCCCTGATAGCCCATCCTCTCTGTGGATATGTGATAGTGCAATTTTTCAAAGCAAATACATCTTTGGGAGTGAAATTCACAAGCGTGTAGGAGCGGGGTAAATGGAATACGGAATATTCGTTTCAAATGTAGACCAAGCACACACTTTGGCATCAAAGATATCAAAGTAGTGATACTTGGTCCTTTTACGAGTGCAGGTATTTGGTGGCGTGTGTGTGCTGCAAGGCAGAGCGTTGAGTCCCAATGGCATACACCGAAATAAAGCACAATAACAATAACAACAGCAAACAGTTAGGTAGATGGCAAGAAATAGATTAAAATGAAATAACAAGACGAAAAAGCAACGTCAAAATCGGCCAAGGGTCACTTAAGCCCGATGATGAGTCCACACAGATTCATTTTTGTAATCACCTAAAAAGCTTCAGCAGCGCAACGCTGATTACGGCGCGGTTGGCGTCACAGAAGTGGACCCACAGCAGCAGAGACAGGCACACCATGAACAACAACAAAAACATCAGTCGTTGCGCCAGTAGCAGTTGCCAGCAATTTGAGTAAATGTTATTGCGGGCGAATCGAGTTTCATTGTGGTCCCCCGGACGTAGCCCGAAATTTTCATGTTGTCAAGGTGTGTGGGTGTGTGGTGTTGGCGTAGCAGTATGTATATGATATCTTGAGAAGCCATCTTATGTCACTATTATCCTTAATTGGAGAATGAAGGAAGCTCAAAGGACAGGAATTACAGTATCCTTAGCAATTGAAGACGGCGAGACCAGGTGTATGTGTATGGTCGTATGCGCTTGTGCCCATTAAGTTCACACGTTGGAGCGTAAACGAACACTTGTCTCTCTTGATGCGGTCTAAGTTGCCGTTTATTTATTTATTTCAGCTAATCGAATTCGAAATTGAATTACAACTATTGACAGCTTCTAAGAGCTAAATTCAGCTTTATTTTCTTGTAGGCGGTTGCCTTGGCTCCGACCAAATGCAGTGTACACACAAAGACGGCATAGAGCCAGATGTCTGTAATCCCTTGCTCAGCATGTCCGTCTATATATGTAGCTGCTATGTTTGTACATGCACTAAACCTCGTATTAAGCAATGCGCTCGCCTGAAAAAGAAAATCGATTCGCATTCAAATAGAAATTGAAATATTTGCTGCAAGAGGTCTGAAAGGATTGCAATTTATTTTGGCCACAAAGCAGAGCACACTCACAAGTCCTGATATTTTGTGTTGCATTTAATCCCGTCTATAACCACAGGGATCACCACGAAGTTCGAAGCAATATTGATTTCCATTCAGTGCTTATTTAGGCATGGGTTGCAATGTACAGTGGCAGAATGTAGCAATTTTCTCCACTTGTATGTAAGTGTAATAAGAGTTAATTGGCAAATTTTTCAAGCAAATGGGATGAGTTTGTATAGTGGCACTTCACGAGGCTGATTGGAAGAGGATTTCCAATTTGCAAATACCGTTGCATTTTGAATTAAAACAGCCAATCAAATATTTGAAGCAGCTGTAGAAGTGCTAGCAAATGGACACGAGTGTGGAAGTCTGCCCCATAATCAATTGGAGGGCGCTCAACAAATACACATAGGTTTAATGTCGAAAATGTAGGTGCACTGAGATTTCTTCGAATGTAGGATAAATGTTCTTGGAAGGATTAGAAAGACAAGGCCTCGAAGTTTTCCAAAAATGCGGACCGAAAGCCTTTTCAGCGTTCTTTTGTGAAATAATGAAAGTCTCGCTTTCATTTTCTTCTTTTTATATTGAGGAATGCAAAAGACGAAAGTAATAATTATAAATTTGCATGTACATGAGTGGACACTCAATTATGTAACAAAACATTGAATCTTATATAAGAAAATATAAATGTACGCTTATGTGTGTAATTGATTGCTCATCTCCATGGAAGCGAAAACTCGTCAAGAGAATAAATATTATGAGCATATTTGCTACACGAGAGTCTTGAGAGTACTTGATAAAGATCCCGATTGCAATACATTCAAGAGTACATATACCGTACACATTAGCTTCATGCTTATTTATTTATACATTGGCTTGACCACTCATATCATGGTTTAATATCTTGGCCTTTTTCGTCCGAAAATGAATACAGTATTTACTGTATAAACACGTCGGAGAATTAATATGGAAGGCTTTAGTACGCACTCACAAATGCATAAAAGTGTTCATGCTTGTATAAGAATATGCAATACTAAGCCCACATACAACAAGGTCCGAGAATGTATGAGTTGGAGTGTTTTTTGAAGAAGCTGCCAGCACGAAAAGTACATAAAATAAAATTCTGTTTACATTTATTGGCATTGGTGAGGCTTTCGCAAGTCCAGAAATATTTTATTTGATCACATTTTAAGTGAGAGCAAACACGAATAAACGATATACGACTTGACGGTGTGTGCGTTTGGACTCATAATACTGGGTAAGCACCAATAAATAAGTAAATGCGAGCACACATGGAAAGTAGCACGAAAATAGTACGAACACAAACGCAGAAAGACAGAAAATTGAAGAGAATGTTGGCAGAATTAATGCCTCAGCAGTGAAGTGGAGACCAGTGCTTGATATGTAAGCCAAAGTTCGGCTTCGAACCATGCATACTTATACATATAAGCACTTGCGGACGCATTTACGGCACGTGAACAAACATAAAATTATATTAGAATAACAAAGTATATAGGAGAACTAACTTTTGAGCTTGTGTGGCTGCAGGAACGGACGAATATAAAAATGTTTACAAACTCTTGCCTGCAAATGTTGACAGTTGACTCAATATTTCACAAAAATGATCCGGAGTTCACATCCATCTGTTTGTCTTTCCGACTGAGTGTTTGACGGTAGTTGAAAGTAGTTGTAAGATATCTCGTGAACGAAATAGATTTATTATTAATTTCATAGCACGTTTTTACACAGATTCCATCCTACGCACTTCCCCGATATGCAAGTTCTGAAAATATCATGTCGACATATATATCTACTATATATATTATATAGTAGTAAAAAGTAGAACTGAGCAGCTTACGATAAGCTGTTCTCACTGGTTTTCCAGGACACAGTTATCCATTCCCAATAAAAGAAACTAGTTAGTCGCTCCATTGAATTATCATTAACATAAGCGGAGACTCTTTAATAAAAATGTTTACAATACGCCATGCACACATACAGGTGCGAGCGCATGTGTGTGGTTGTGTACCTGAGTTTGCAAAACGGTTTGCTGGACGCCATAAAAACAATAACAAATATCGTAATTGCTTATAAAGTTTATGTGGAGGTACCCAGCACATAAGCAGCTGCAATGACCTCGCCTGTGGTCGCACATGTACACACGAACACAAAGCGTATGCGTTCCCCTCTATGGCAGAGTGCTGAGTTTAGTTCGTGAAGAAAACATGCAACAATACAAGCGACCTCAAGTTTACAGCAACAAAAACAACGCAAAAACAAACACATCCAGCAACAAAAAACGGTTCTATCTAAACAAAGGGATTAAAAGAGGTGTTCCTACCTATGTGCTTGCGCCACGTTTACTCGAGCCCGGTGCAGAATTTAAGTGGTTACATCCTGATGTTCTTTCGGTGGAGTTGCAAAGTCAGCTTTTCCGCATGGTCTACTGCGGTGTGGAAAAGGTAAGCACGAAGAACAAGTGACGTTAGCAAGACCATGGCCGACAAAAACCAGTGCTAGTAGGGAAACCAAACCAATTCGGAACAAGTGCAGTTACTTGTAGGACATGTATGTGTATATGTGGACATGCGGACTTGGGTCGTTGTGCTGACTGTGTGAGGTTTTAATAAATTCTTGTTTACACGACACAACAAAAGCTCTCAGCGCATCCAAACCGCACATTTACATTATCGCAACGCCGTGACGCAACGCCTGCAACAACAACATAGTCCACCCGTGCACACATAAACCGTATGAAGGACGAGGTCCTGTGGACGAGATGCAATGTAGCATGTTTTGAGAATTGATAGCGTGTGGCTCTGGACAACTGCAACAGCAAAACTGATTGCATGTTGCAAAAGTTGTTTTGATTTCGCTTGTTGCTGCCGCGTTTGGTGTGCGACAGACATAACGTCCGTCGTGACGTATGAGCAAACACACTCTGAAGAGTTGAGTAAATATTTCGCAAATCATATTGTGCTTGCCACACTTATATATGTGTCTGTCGGCACTACTGGAATGGTGAGCGCAAGTTGGCGGCTTAATGAAAAAAAAACAGGGCAAAATAAAAATTGTAATTAAACGTTAAACGACAAATTTTTATATAATACGGCAAAAAGATTTTTGGAATTCTGCATTGACCGAAACAAATGGTAGTCCGTTGGTGCATGGTCAGGGCTATATGGTGGATGTATCAAAACTTCCGATCATACCGATCATCGACCATAGCGAGATGCATCTTTAACATCGAAATTTCCAGAAGGGAAGCGAGCGAACCATTGCTCCAACTGATACATCATCGTCCACGTAAATACCTTTTCGGCTATCCAATATAAATTAAGTTTGAGTTCAAAACGATTAATTACTTTATAACAAATAGGGGTAAAGCGAGCACAGATATGTATATGATAATAATTTAGCTCTTGGCTACAATTCGTATCGGTCGCGATGAAAACTCTTTTTACTCCTTGTCATCCTTAAAGCCGATAAAGCGATAACCACTACTAAAATTAAATGTTAAGAAATTTAGGAATCGCTTTTAACATGTATGGTATTGGTTCATAACGGAATACTTTAAGCTAACAGTTTCCCAAATGTACGACTTCAAACGGGAATTATAAATTACGATCAGTGTGTTTCTTGAATGGCTTGAAGTGTGATGCTTTCAGGAGATTCGGTTTTAGGAAAAACTGAACTGCTATCTTCGGTTAGAATTTCAAACAAAATATTCGAAGCTGAATTGATTCTCCCTAAAAATAAAAAGGCGATGGCTTTGATCCTATTTAAGCTTCAAAAAGCAAACCGTTATTTGCCGTAAAATCACTTTTTCCCGTGGTACAGTTAGTATATTGTGCTACCGGCTAAACAATAACCAACTTCCAACAAGCACTCACCTTTATTACCTAACCAGAGCGGTGTTGCCGGTGGTGAAGGAGATAAATTTTATTTGCAGCAAATGGCTTTACTGTTGCTCTGTTAAAAATAGAACTGAAAGGTATAAACCCATACATGCGTAGAGTACACATGTGTGTAGGTAAAAGTATGTCCGTGCGTCGCACAATGGTGTCATAGCGACAGTAGGTGAAATGAGCATGGGCGTTTTTAATTGAGTGTGTCAGTCTGCGTGTGGATGTGTGTATGTCACCTATAAAGAACAACTGCTGTGAGGTGAAATATATTAAATCTCTGGCTACTGCTACATCGGCACACAAACACATGCGCAGTTCTTACTTAAGCTGCTCATCTGCACTCATGGCTGGCTGAGAAGCAGAAGCAGAATTATATGAGCAGACGTCTCAGGTTGCCACACGCAATCAATGCAAAAATTCCGTAAATGAAATCACGGCAAATACCTCGATAACTCACCGTGACCGCTTTGATGCTTTGACTCGCAAATTAATTCGGTGCTGAGTGCCACGTTTCACCTTCGTTTAATTTTGCGTGATTTTGTGCTTCGCTGATTAGCGAAGACTTCGCTGCAAATACTCGAATGCGTTGGAGGACAACGGGAAATGAGCAACAGCGGACAGGTAAGACAGATGTCTGAATATCCGCTGCGACCATGAAGTTGGACAAAGTTATTTGCGTCGAACGGAAACAGCAAACATGAGTTGAGGAATTACATTGCGAAGTTTGCGGCAAGAAAGTAAAAAGTTTACATGCGATTTCCTTTAATGTCCACGTCCAAAGCAGGTAGTCCATTAAATACACATGCAGGTCTTGGTTACTTCTTAGGCTTCTAATTAGTGCAGGAAATCAAATTTGTTTGTGCAAAAGTTTTATTGTTTCCACACGATGATTGCAGGTGTTTGACTCATTAACGAACTAAGTCGCAACAAAGATCAGTTATCGAGGTAATTAAGCGTTCTCATTCATTATACCATTGGACATTACCGAAGAAAAGCGTAATTGAAAACAAATCTTTCACGAGCAATCTGTAATTTTTTCTGGTTTAAATAAAATTACGGAACAATTACAAAAATTTGTCAGTGGTTTAACGTCATCTTACATATTTTTCTGTAACCAGGCTTACCAAAATGGGTAAATTATTTCAGATTGGAACTTGATTCAATACGGAAACATTGCGGGAAAGATTTGGGTGAAATCAAGTCCTAAGAACAGACACCTCTTCAATAATTTCAACGACGTAAAATGCAAATCAATTATTTTGTCCCCATTTTTGTTAAGCAAATCTGGCTTTCGGCACTATTTACAGTTCGTGACACGTGAAATTATGATTTCCCCTCCTTAAAATTTTAAATCAAATTTATATGAAGTCGCACATGCGAAAACAGTTGTGTTTGTTTGAAAAATAGAAGCGTTCAACTTATGGCAGCTGTTGGCGGAGGCGTTGATTCCGCTATCAGATTCCATTTCGCTGCGATTTCAACGCAGCTGCTTCCGTCCGCCCTAGTTTTGGTTTTACTGCTTTTCAATGAAATTTGCACAAAATTTAAGCGGTGGACAAACAAAGTTATACAAACAATGAGAGAAACAAAGAAACGAAAAAATTGTAGTAGATTCGGTGAGTAAATAAAAAATCCCATTAAAACACTTTGTACCAAATTGCATTTTGTTTTTTTTTTGTTAAAAAAAACGAAGATAACGACTTTCTAGGCCAGGCTGGGGAGCCTCAGGGGTGCAATGTTGGTAATATTTACCGGCACTTTTTAGCTGTTGAACTCGACCGAGTGTTTGCGCAAAGCCTGAAATGAGTGGGCCGAAGTGAGAGCAGCAGAGCGCAGAGGTGACGTCGAGTCTGCTGCAGGCGGCCAAATGCACAGCGGGTAGCGGGCAGCAGCGTGTGGTGGGGGTTCCAGTGCATCATGAGACTCAAGTATATGGTAGAATGGCGAATGCTTTACTGTTGATGTTGCGCTGACCCCAATTCAAATGACAAATGAAAAGCCGTAGCAAAATCCGGTTCGCTCTCAACAATCCTCACGGGTGTAAACAATGCACGAATGCAACTTAAATTACATATGTATTCATGCATGTGGGTATATGTCCGTGCCTGAAAAAAGTAAGCGGAAGTGGTATCTGGCTAGTTTTCTTTAAAAACGTCATAACTCAATATTTTCAAAGAGTTTAATTTTAGATTTTTTACATATTTCATTGTGTTTTGTATTAGTCATAACATAGAAGGAATTGCCACCTATGTACCATAAGTATATTACATAGGAACATATCTGTTAGCACTCAGTTGGTTTTAATACAGTTTTAAGGACCATCTCATTGTTCTTTAATGTTCAGTGGAGGAACGATAATAGAATTTGTCAATTAATTTTATATTGAAACAAAACTGCATGAAAACTTTCTGGACGTCTATGAAGAGCCACATTAAATAAGCATGTATGAAATATTAAATGCTCAGAAGTTATTCCCACACCCTGTACAGTTTATAACTTGCAAATTGGTACGAAAAATGTAAGTGTATGGAAAGTTATATATAACCAAAAGCTTACCATTTTTAAAATTCTAGATATATACATGTGAATATGTATGAGATCATGCATATTAAAAGCAACGCCCAGGTTGGCAAAGGCTAAACTCACCATGATAAAGTAATGTACAATTATTTAAGTGCGTTAAAGAGCGAGAGAAATGCGGGCATTTCATCTCATGTGACCGTTTTGGCGTATGGGTCAAGATGTCTGTAGCAGTCAAATTAAAAAGAATCAGATCAAATCTGGATATGTACAAACATGTATATAACGATATGATAACAATGATATAAGATCGAATAGGAGAGATGATAGGCAGTTTTCATATTAAACTAGAAAAAAATTTACTTCAGCTGCACTGAAGCAAGATTACCCTTCACAAAGTTGTCATGCAAAAACTGGATTTTCATCGGTCGGTTTGTGTGTACATACTATGAGCGTCAAAAGTGAGTCAACACTTTGGTTTGGTTTTCGTATAATTACAAGCTCAAATTGAAAAACACATCATTTCTAATTATACAAACATAAAGGTTTATTCAATACTAAAAGAACAAGAGCAAAAAAACAACAACAAATAAACGGTGTGATTTTCTAAATACAGTTAAACTAAAACATGTCATATTTTACGCGTCAAAAGTGAGTCAACACTTCTGTTTAAAATTAAAATAAAAGAATAAATGTATATTTTTATGCAAATTAGTATTTGGTTTGGCCTCCTTTAGCCTTAATTACTTCTTCCAGTCTTCGTGGCATCGACTCTATCAGCTTTTTGTGTACTCCACTGGTATTTTTCTCCACTCCTCCATCAATACGGCTTTAAGGGACTCTTCTTACTCGAGATGTTTTTGTTTTTTCGTATTTGCCGGTCCAGATAGTCCGATATATGCTCAATTGGGTTTAGGTCTGGGGATTGAGGGGAATGGTCCAGCTGTTTTGGTGTTCGATATAGTAGCCATTCCTTCGCTAAGCGTGAGGTATTCTTGGGGTCATTGTCTTGTTGGAAGATCCAATAACTAAACAAGTCCAATTTAACAACGCTTGGAGCAACATTGCTTCTTAATACCTCCAAGTAACCTCGCGCTTTCATTGTAGATTCAATAAAAGCAAGTTCACCAACTCCGGAAGCTGCAAAACATCCCCAGACCATTACCGAGCCTCCACCATGTTTTACCGTAGTTTGTAGATTTGGTTCATTGTATTCTGCATTCTTTTTTCGCCAGACTTTTCTGTGCTTTTCTGAACCAAAAATCTCAAATTTATTTTCGTCAGTAAAAAGGTCAGTGCTCCAGAAAGAAAAATCTTTGTTTTTGTATTTTTGGGCATAATTTAATCGCTTCGCTTTGTTAACTTTTGAAATAAATGGCTTCTTTCACGGTCGGCGACCATGAAACCCATTTTTATGCAAAATTCTTCTGATTGTGCTGGCACTTACGGTTCTTTCGGATTCCATTGTGATGTCTTTCGCAATCTCAAAGTTGTCATGCAAAAACTGGATTTTCATCGGTCGGTTTGTATGTACATATGTTATGGCAGCTACACGCTGTGGTGTTCTGATCTGAACTTGTTGCCTTGTCAAAGAAAAACCTTTTTATTACAAGAACTTGATTCTGATCGTTCAGTTCGTATGATAGCTATAAGTATGCTTCATTCGTTCATTATAGACGGTTCCGACAAATATTGGGGAGAAGAGGATGTGTACATATCTCCAAAATTGAGGGACTGGTTTGCATATATACGGACAGACGGATATAGCTAAAATAAACTCAGGTCATCCTGTTGATTATTTTCCATGGGTTTCGATATTTCCTTCAGGGACAATTGTTTTGTAGATTTATAATTCTAATTGGCGTAAAACACTTTAAAATATGAAAAGAAACCGAAAGACAAAGGATCATACCATTTAGTGTTGGAAAGGTGACATTTTAAGCTTCATTTATCCAAAACCAAAAAAAAATAAATTCGAAGAAGTTGAAAAAAAGGTACAGCTATTCAAAAATGAGTGAAAATAATGAAGAAATTAGCTCTACTTTGAAATTTTTGTATAAAAAAGGGAAGAATGTCACGCAAGCCATCACTGAAATTTGTGAACGATGCAGTATCAGTTTGTGTAGCACAACAATGGTTCGCTCGCTTCCTTTCTGGAAATTTCGATTTACACTGATGAAAGTTTTAATTGATTGAATAATGTCTCCAGCAATGAAATGGCAAAAAGTGGTCGGCCAAAATGGTACATATTTGTTTATTTATTTATTAGTATAAATATAAAAAAAAATTAAAATATGATTAGCAATACGAAAAGACTTTTTCAACTACCCAATATATCTACTGTGGAAGTGCCCAATGAGTTTACTCTATTCAACTAGATAATGTTATACAATACTATATGTTGAAAAGTATTATTGGGAACTATTGTTATGTAGATGAGATTCAGTAGAAATTTCGAAAGCTTTTTTGTAATTTACCTTAAACCACGTTTCCCTTAAATATAATTTCATATTCAAACGTTATTCGATTTTGCAGTGGTTAGTATTGGTTATACATAGTTCTTCTTCGTTTTGTTTTGACCACACTTTCTTGGCAACCTTTCGTAACGGCAATTGCATTCCGCTAAGTTACGCTACTGGCATAGTAATGTCTAAAATATTCGAGCATGTAAATCATCTGTAGATTACACTTCCTCGAGTGGCGAAGCAAGGGAGATGACAAGGAAAGAATATCGGCGGCGAAATGTTGAAATGATATGATCGATTTTAAAGCTAACGAAATTGAACAATTTTCCTCTGTTTAGGAGACTCGATAAGCTAAGTGTGGGCCTTGGAGCGTTCATTGAATGCCAGCTTACTTTAAATTATTCGCTAAGCCTTTGAGAATCTAAATACAAAAATAATACGGCAATTAGAGATAAGTTCGATTGGAATGTGAATCTCTGTTTTCTTTGCTGTGCTTTGCTTTGGACGCCCTCTGTGTTGTAATCGGAGATAACGAAAATTTAATTTGCACAAATTCCCGTCTGCCCTCTCCGCATATCTGTTGGTTTTCCCTTTGATATTCTCTTTTATTCCCTCGCTTTGTGCAAATTTTTGTTGCTAGCAGGGATGGAGGGGGAAGGCCACCGTTCATCCATTTCGCGTTCGGTGTGGTGCGTGCGTCCGCTGTGAGCGCGGCTGCTTCGTTTGCATGAGCGCGTAATTTAAAATTGAATTATTGCATAAAGAGCTTGGTTGTTGTGGGACAAATCGACAACGTAGATAAAGTGTGCGTGCGGCACAACAACAAAGCCGCAATCGCAAGTGACAGCGACACCGGAATTGTTACCATCTTTGTTTATGGTGCAGCAGCGGTGCGGAAGAGGCAACACGCATCCGTGGAGTGCTCGAATTACCGTTACAAATGTGCGGGGATTTGTGCATTAGCGTTGAAGCTCACTCGCGCCGTTATATTTGCCGTCGCTGTCGGATTATGTACGCATGAAAAGTGGCTAAAAAGATGCAGAATCGGCCGCGTGATTCTAATTGTTGTTGTATAATATATATTTGCTGTCGCGCCTCTATCCTCTATCTTGGTTGTTTACTGGAAAGTTACATCTCTGTTTACATAAAAATATCATGAGTAATGGCAGCGATTACTTCTTGTGGCCGCCGGTCTGTTACTTGTGCGTGAGTGTTCTTGTGTATCTTCAAGGAGTAACGCTTGCCAGAGCGCGTTCGCTTAATGTGCTTCCCCTACGTATTAAATGTTGCGGCACAGCTTTATGGAGCACAATTTTTCTTTTTCCCACCAATTTACTTTTGCTTTTTCGCTTCGTTTTTATGAAATATTACACCCACCGTTGTGCGGGCGATCTCGTGGCATGCAAATATGGTGGACCACAGCCAACTTGCTTTCTTTTTAGGCCGGCATTGTTGTTATTATGCTCATGGTCGGGTGTATATATCACAGTGGTATCAACCATTTATCAGCGGCACCAGGAGCAAGCGCCGCAACAATCAAAATTCGAGCAACACAAAACTGCTATTTACCACCAATTTACAAGTGGAGCAGTCACTGGCCAACAAGGGGCTCTTACGGAATAAAACACTGTGTTGGTGGGGCGTCGGCACGTGAATGGCATGCAAATAAAGTTCGTGCATAATTTATTGAGTGTGTGCGCTGCGAAGAGAAAGTGAAAAGAAAATCAGACAGTCATTTTGCTAACTATTTTCTAGTGGAAAAAAAAGCATAAATGTTGTTGAAGCATTGTTATCCGGTCGCTCTCAAATAATTCCGGGAATATATTTTTAATGTACAATTTGAAAATATGAAAGACCAATGCAAAATAAGAAGCAACAGTTATTATTTTCACATTAAGGTCAATTATCCGAAGAAATCTTTATTTCTTTGACGAGCTAATAAATTTTTATTTCAAAGCTGTGTGAGATTTAATCTGGTTGAAATTTTTCGATTGTGCTAGCCTTGACAAGCTGTTCAATCTAGGTGGATTGCTTTATTCTTGGTCAATGGCGAATACACAGACTTTCCAACATGGAGAATTATAGCAGTCGAGTTTATAAGTTTTAAAATTTTCATCAGTTTTCAGTTTGCGGTACAACATTTCGGCCATTCGCGTTTCAAAAATTTTTCGTTTTCTCTTCTCACGATGACAACGGTCTTGTTTTGTGAATTGTGTTCTGTGGATTTTGCAAATTCATTTACTGTTTTCATTTTATTGGTGTGATTTGCTGCTGCAACAATTATTTATTACACACACACAAGTGCACACATACACCTATGCTTGCGCATATGAGCATGACTGTGTAAATATTAATCTATTTTTTAATATTTCACTTCCCCCGTTTTACGGCATTCATAAATATTTGCATTAGAAATAAAAGAGTTCTTTGGATGGAATTCAAAATATTTTCCATTTATTATAAATTTGCAAAATTGTCTGCCAGAACAATGGAGCTTTCGAAACGCTCGCAATTTGCTTAGCAAATTTAAATTTAAGCGAAGCGGATGGATGCAAAAAGAAATATTACATAATCTCTCAATACAACATCAAGGACCCACATTTTTAAGCTTGCATCAGCGCATTTGTTCGAATATGCCATTGGCAGCTTATGAGAAGTTCGCTCGCCTTTTTTACAACGCGAAGCTTTTGTAAGCAGCAGTCTCCGGCTAGTGCGGCTAGTGCAGTTGTACATATGTATTTATGTGCGCTGATGTGCGTGTGGGGCTCGCGTTAAAGTTGAAACAAAGCGTAATTGTCAACAACAACAGTGAATGCAAACAACAATAATCCAAAGGAAATACAAACAGCGGAACGAAAACAACGCAAATCAAACTCAATGAAAACAATTTAAACAATGTTCGTATGTACACACATAATACATATGTACTTGTATCTGGATATGTGCAAATATTTTGTATGAATGAATTGCATGAGTGCACGCACATAGTGCAAATATGGAGCGGTATTCGAGACAAAGGGGTGTCCTTGCAAGTGTATCCTGCCCCCATTGCATTGAAAAAGAAAACAATAGTGTTTAAAAGTTAAGAAAAAAACTCTTCGAGTGGAAAAATGTGCTATTTGTACTATTATAGAAATATTTGTGCAAAATGGAAGTATAAATATAAAAATGTCAGCAAACAATGAACAAAAGAGGGGACCAAATATCATAATATTGACATTTGCGCTGTTTGATATTTCTGTAAAAATCTGCTCTCATTAAAGTGGGTAAATAAATGCAGAAAACTGCATCTATTTTCAATTATCCTACAACATTTATGTACCTCTTTGCTTAGGGTACTCACACACAGCCACTCGGATGAGGAGTAATACTTCTTCGTATTTCCACAACAACTTCAGATGAAAATGTAACATTTTCATTATAATCGATATGAATATCATAAAAATTAATCATTATAAATTTCCAGATACTTAATAATGTAAATTTGCGTTATCAGTCTGGTACAACGGTAATTTGTTAATTTTACAAAAACAAACGCACATAAAAAACTATAGAGTACCGACTAATAAAGCTGGTATGAATATCCCTAACACTGCAAAGATGCCCCAGCCTCTTTATTCACCAGACATAGCTCCGTGTAACTTTTTTTTATTTCCAAAACACTAATAGCTCGTCGTTTTAGATGAAAATCACTGAAAAGTCGTGTTTGAGAAGCTTGCGATGATTGAAGAAGTGCTGGCATAAGTGCTTATTATTGACTGGGGACCATTTTGAAAGTGACAAGGGGAATGTAAATGCTTGAAGAAATATCACTCGTCTATATTTTTTATTGAGTAAAACTGGACCACGTTTAATTTTTGTTAAGCTTTAAAACCTTCTGAATAAATTTACATATTTTTCGGTAAGCCTAAGAGTAGGTTCACGTGATGTTTCTATAAGCAAAAGAAGTGCACAGAACTCTAATCAAGACTGAAGAAATAAACTTTATTACCAATAAGCCTATAATTGATCAAAATATAAGAAATACAAATATAAAAAAAAACAAGAGCACATTAAATACTTTCCTAATTTGGACACTTGACCGATCGATATCTAAAGCAAAAAAGAAGCTTTGTTTGTGAGACTGTTTTTTACTGAAAATTCCCATTATTTTTGAAAAAATCATATATATGTATGCATGTGTGATACATTTGCAACTTAAGTTTTAGTATTGGTCATTACAATTACTTAATTTAAGCACGCATATGCATAAAGTTTATTCACTAGATAATATGTGGATGTTTCTTTCAAGTCTAATAGGCACATTTAAAATCACTGTTGCAATATGCGTTATGTGGAGAATTACCTTTCGCATGAACGCAAAAAAATTATGCGAATCTAAATATAAAGATTTAAAATAAAAATCGATTTTACGCTGCATTAACTCGTAACCACTGAGGCGTATACGTAACGGCCATAATTTCTCGTTGGTTTTTGTCGGTTGCCACCCTATGTGCGGCAATTTTTTCTAAGCCATAAAGCTCTCTGCCTTCTTTCCAACATATGCATTCACATAAAGTGCTATTTTTAATTCCAGCCACGCTCAAATTATTCGCCAGAGCAGATTTCTAGACGCTAAAAATAGGAGAGCTTGAATTGTCATGTGTTTGTGTAGCAAATGTGGCGAGAACACAATTAAACTGATTATTTATTCAAATACACTCGCGTGCTATATACATTTAATGCTCCAACTCTTCCCAAAGATTTTAGTTTTTATTAAACGTTTTGAATAAACCGATCAAACAACTTTAATGTATGTATAATTATTTATATACATTACAAAATTATAATGTTAATTAATATTCTAATATTACTATTAAGCTAATTTAAAGCTTCTTCAGGAAAACATTTTCAGCTTTATATAGATAATAACAATGGCAAATTAAATTTAACAAATAAAACGTGCTAATGTTTTAGTAATCAATTTCCCAAACGTGAGATCTGTAATATTGATAAAGGTGAATGGAGTCATGTGTAGGAGTTCACGCAAGTGTAGAAAGTTCTCTGATTGCCATTCACTTGGGAGCGGCCAGAAATGATTATCAAGCAACTCACGATTTCCGGTCTTAGACCAAGTATCATCTGGGCATCTAAAGTACATCCATTTGAAGGTGAGCCAAATACCCCTCCCGGAGGTTATGCGCTGGGTTTGGGACCCGCCACGTAAAAAACACCTTTAATGAAAATGAAACAACAGCCCCTTTTGATGACGACCGCAGCAAACGTAATAAGGACTATGATTGGCCTCAATAACTGTGCCGTTAGTTCTGGTTTCTCCAGAATGGCGAAGCAAAGCAAATAGGTCTGCAAATAGTCTGGTCAAGACGAAATATCTCCAGTCATTGCACTCGCGACTGGGCACCACCACCAGCATCAACCAACAGCAATGTAAGCCTCGAAATCCAACGCAGAATAACTTATACCAACAAGTGCTACTTCGGACTGATTAGGCAATTGAGAAGTAAAGTCCCCTCTCGACGAACAAAAATCAAACTCTATAAGTCACTCATTATTCTCGTCCTGCCATATGGTGCAGAGGCATGGACGATGACAACGTCTGACGAGTTTTGTGAGAAAGGTTCTCCGGAAAATGTATAGTTCTTTACGCAGTGGCCACAGCGAATACCGCATCCAATGGAACGATGAGCTGGATATATAGTATATACGACAACATTGACATAGTTCAGCGAATTAAAAGACAGCGGCTACGCTAGGTAGATCATGTCGGCCATATCTGCAAGTATTCGATGCAGTACCCGCCGGAGGAAGCAGAGAAAGAGGAAGACCTACACTCCGTTGGAAAGACCAGATAGAAAAAGACCAGACTATGCTTGGAATCACCAATTGGCGCCACATCGCGAAAAGAAGAAGCGACTGGCGCGCTCTTGTTAACTCGGCTTTAACCACGTATGCCGTGTATACGCCAGTAAAGAAGAATTGATAAAAGTTTACGTGGATCTTGTAAGCATTTATTTAATATTTAGGAATAAAAATTACATCTATTACGAAAAAAATACGAGAAAATTTTTTTAAAATTCGTTGAATTTCCACATTTGACGGAATAGCTTTTAAATTAACTTAATGCAATTTACAAGCGCAAATGTCAAAAAATTTTCAGACTTAACCCATTTCTCGAGGCTTTTTATCTTAGTCCTAGCAGTCAAGTTATATTGAGTATGTAGTACTTTTTCTTACTACTTTTACACAACTTCAATATGTTCATGTATTTCGGGTTACAGTTGAACCAATTGCACTTATGTTCCCTTCACATGTAAGACAATAAAAGACAACCAAATAACTGGAAATTCTAGACTTTATATCTTCCATCAGTGTGGTGGAGAGCCAATTCCATTACTGCTGGTCCTTACTATTGCCAGGTGAGTCTAAGTGAGTTAATTTAATCGCAGATAAATATGTTGTTTAAGCATCGCGCAATCGAAGTGGCTTTTCAGTTTGTTCCTTCTGGAAGTATATTTCATTAATTTAAGGAAAATTTAAAGTGGCAAAAGAAAACTAAAAGTGTATGAATATAATTAATTTTATTTATAGCGGTTCCGCTCTGTAGTTATTCTTTAAAAATAGTTTTCATTCGCACTGAGTTTTCATTATCCACTTCAGTGATCACCAACGTGATTTCGAAATATTCGGACGATCTTCGTGAACATTTGAGACTTACATGGCGGTGTGAAGGCGAGTGTTGGGCGCAAATACTGTCCAGTTCGTATGCATCATGCGTCGGTGCACTGCAAGTTATCAATTTATATGTATATATATAAATAGTTTTTCATTCTAATCTACATTTGAGGCCTGTTAACATGCATCCATGCTCAGTCGATTTGCCGCCGCTACTCGAGCCTTTAATTCACACTCGGCACGCAAAGTTTTCGAGTTCACCGCACACGAAAAAACATAATAATGGAAATTCGCGTGTCAATATGCTGAATAAATAATTAAAATATTTGCGGTTACCTTTGGCAAAAACACCGAGAGCGCCAGTTGGAGGGCAGCGTCCGAAGCGTGTACGATTCGCGTCCGCAATGTCAATTCACCAACTAATCAGTGCGAATTGTGCGTGCCAGCGGCTTGTGGCCGCCACAATCCGCACAAATGCGGCCGGGCAGACCGCCTGTTGGTGGCGGCAAGTTATGTTGCAAATGAATTACAGCGGCTCAACCACATGTGGAGCAAACGGGAGGTGGAATTTGCAGGGTACCCAGATCTGTCGCTGATGGCGGTCAACCAAAAATTATTTGCAACTGTAATTTCATTGGTTGCGAATCAGTCGAATTTGTCATGCGAAATTTGCAGAATTAAATCATGATTACTGACATTCACAACGATCTGTTCAGCATTTTAAATCAATAAGTCCAGGCGTTGTCTGAAAGTTGGACGCATTACAAACAAGAAAAAACGTTAACTTCGGCTGCACCGAAGCTAATATACTCTTCTTGGAAGCTATATGTGATAGTAATCCGATCTGAACAATTTTTCCCGAGATTATATTATTACATTAAGCAGTAATCCATGTCAAACTTCGTGAAGGTACCACGTCAAATGAGGAAGTTTTGCATACAAGCCCTTGATTCCGATCGTTCAGATTGTATTTCGGCAGTTCCGACAAATGAGCAGCTTCTTGAAGAGAAAACTAAGCTAAGTTGAGACTAAGCTCAACATACTGATCATTTATACATACATATATATACCTTATAGGGTCTCCAACGCTTCCTTCTGGTTGTTACAAACTTCGTGACAAACTTAATATACCCTGTTCCGGGTATAAAAATTGCTATAGGCTTGAATTTACAACACACTGAGAAGCTCGCCGAGTAATTCGGAGTTGTGGGAATATCCCATAACTAACTCGTTTCTATTTTTCCAGTGAGCCAGCCTCCTCTTTCTTAAATCCAATCGATTTGTAAACGACGGCGTCTTCTCTGCCTCTCGTTTGAGACCAACTGCAAATCTACATAATAACTATATATGCATCGTATTGGTGGTTGCATTTCTGTCTCAAACACACCTTAGATAAGAGTAAAATGGTTAAATAGATTTCTGAAATATGTTTTGTTTACATTTCCATTTATCGAATGTGCAGGAAAGGTTTTGCGCTTGCATTGGATAACTAGATGCTGCTGCCACCATCCACTGAAAATATAGCAAAACGAGAAATTTCAGATGCCACTTAGGTTTTCACTTTTCTGATTCCACTAGCGTTTCGTGTTTCTGAGTGCCACTTTCCATTTACCTTAACTGCGGCAAGCACTTAATCTGGAACAATTTATGCTAGCATTGTGTTATTATAGTTACGAGCATAAGAACGAAGACAGCAGCAGCGAAACAGTGCAACTAACAAGGTTGGTTTTGTATGTATGGTGTACGCTACAAGTTCACAGAGATTGCTGCGGAAGTAAAGTAATAACAGTGATAGCGGCTGCAGTAATAACTGCAATAACACCGAAGGCAATGACTACCTGCAACATGCGATGCAATTTTTCAAATGGCCCACGAATCTGCAGCAGCAAATGAAGTCGTCATACTACTCCACTCTATGTATACCCACACATGTTCCCTGTAGGGAAACCAGAGTTAAGAACTAGAACGATTTAACCGTTCACACCAGTTGGGGCAGCCATGAAAGATCTAGCAGTTGATGAAATTAGCTCTAATTTATTTTTAAGATTTTTCATGTCATTTTATTTATTCAATGCAGAATGTCAGAGAAAACCAGCTGAAAGCGCTTCGAACCCTACCACATTCTCTACAAAGCACATATGAATATTTCTTATATTCCATTCGCCATTCGTTGCTTTTTTCCGGGCAACTTGATTTAAATCTACCATTTTCCCTTTGCATTTCTTCGTTTTATTTCGCTTTCATTACACACTTATTCAGGCTCTAAATGACCCATCGCTTGTGAGTAGTTGCATGCCACACAGTGCGTTGCTGTTCTGCGACTACACTTCTATACAGCTGAATTTCGCTCGCCTTTCCGCAAAAGTAGAACAGTGTAAGAGTATGCTGTTGTTCGCACATACATACATTTGGATGTGCACCCTTCTGGCCATCTTACCTGAGTACGAATAACTGCACCAGGCACCTGGCATAGTCGTCGCCATCGTGAGGCTCTTATTTATTTAACCTCAAATTTGCAAAATATGCATTCAAAGAGGCCCCGACCGGATGGTGATTGTGGCTGCGTTTAGTTTTCATTTTGGTTTGAATGTTGGGTACTTAGACGAGCATTATGTCAGTGGGTGTAGGCACAGATGCAGGCAGTTTGACTATTACAGATGGTTCAGAAATGTCAGCGATAGACATAAATATGGTACCCGGTAAAAGATCAGTTATTTAAATAATGGATTAATAAATTTATATCTTGGACAGGGTATATAAGTTTGTCACGAAGTTTGTAGCATCCAAAAGGAAATATAGGAAAATCTATATGAAACAAATACATATATATAAAAGTTCAGTTTGACGAGTCGATTTACCCAAGTCCGCCTGCCTTTCCGTCTAACTGTATACATTTATGCCTTTCTGTTTGAGACACCGATCTTATTTTATGACCTTTTTCAGCTGCTTATTTTATTATGTCGGAACCACCGATGTCGGTGCAGCTGTTATTTAAGCTGAACTATCAAAATCACGTCACCAGCACAGTATCCGATGTAAACACTAACAGTTACATAACTGTTTAAAAATCACACTTTACGAAGAAGTCGTAGAACACTCATTGCATAAGACGTCGTGATTGAATGGTGCCACACAAAAAACTGCGTCGGCAAACTGCGGTGTCCCACGAACACATTTCCTGCGGCACTCACACATGTATGGGTAAGCAAGTTTAATATACTAACGTTGTGCTCATATTTCGACCAAGTCTGCTGCTTGCAGTGCAGCCGGCTGTGACTGTTTTCGATTCCTTTATTGAATATTTTCGTTTTTCTGAAGTGTTTCACAACGCCTTCCGCTACTCCCATAACTACAGTCCTTAGAATAGAAATTTTACATAGAGAGACTTCCACAGACGCCATCGCTAAAAAGATGATGGATGAGGGAGGATTCGGTTGTACTTTTCGTAGGGCTGTTTAGAATATTTCCATTTCTGTGCTTCGACTGATACTCAATGCATTATACTATAACGGCCATTTCCCATTCAGTTAAGAAAAACAAAAAAAATATGAGATGATATTGAGCAAAATACGAGTAATATAACTCTGCGAATGGGGTTCTTTGTTTGTTGTTGACCTAGGTTTGAAATATCATATTCTTTTCTCAAAATGTCTGTCAAACTGAAATTAGTTTTGACGTCTGATTCGGAGTTTTTAATAGTAGGCTTTAGATAATAATTGCGTAGAGTTCTATGGTACTATTATGTTAAAGTGATTGAATAGATGTCTGCCTACTCCAATATTTTTACTGCATTTTTCTAAAACTTTCTAAATTTAAATTGAATGATTATCAATATATAGTATGTAAATAATAACATTAAGTTGAATTACATTTTTCGATGTGGCTTGGAATTAACCAAGTCTGTCACTAGTCCGTCCATCCATCGCTACTTTTATATGTTAATTTAGAGAACTTTCAAAGATAAAACTATCAGGAAAAATCATTAACGCCAATTAAAATCCAAATTGACATAACAGACTCAACTTTGAATATAAAGCATATATAATTACAGTGGCAAAAGATCCATAAATAAGGTGGCATGAATTGGTAATGCATTTTTTTCCTAATCAATTTATATAATACTCAGATGTTTATGAAGATATGCGTGTGGGCCCAGAATTTCCTGAAGCAATCCTGCCGGATTTAATGAAAAATTGGAGTTAACTTTATTAATACTCAGAGAAAACCACTCTGAGACCAGTTACCATCTGGTCAATTAATTTTTATTAAATTCATATTTGGGATTTGTTTTTTTTTTATAAAAAAGAAACATTTCAACCATATGCCTTTGAACTATACTATTCAAACATTTCAGAAAATCACAAACCATAAAATATTATTAATGAAAGCAAAAGTCTAAAACCCCTGGTGTATGTAGTATTTATTAACGTATACATATACAACTTCACATAATACGAGATTTGTAAAGCAGACTTTACAAAACAGTAAAATACAGGAGATTGTGTTTGTATAATTGTGTATTACCAGTTGCGGTGTATTCTCTTTTTTACTGAACTCCAACGTTATTGAACATTTCACCCTCTTTAGCCGCTTAATCCATCCGCCTACGTGAAATAACAAACAAGTCATTTGTTTTTATTTTTAATTAGTTTATTACCATTTTTCATTTACCATAATTATTATTATTAATATTAATAATTTGTTTCAAGTTTAAATAACAATCACATTTACTTTGTTCATAATTTTTTTGTCTTTTGTCTTTTTTGTTCATTTGATTTTTCATTCACAAAATTAACCTTTACGTTTGCTTACATCTCGCAATTTGGCATTTAATACATTTTTAATTGTGTATTATTTACTTTTTATAATTTGCTTGCGCATTTCACTTTTGTCGGTCGAATTCGCCTTTAAAATCGTCTGTCCGCATTTACAATTGCCTCCTCTGCGAATTTATAACTACTTATTGTTAAAATTTAAAAAAATTTATGTACGCAATAAACAGCTTTTGTGAATTTATTTAATTAATTTCTCCACATATCGTTCTTTACCCGAACCCTCAACATAGTAAAACGCGAAAATACACTTGGAAGAAACTCCGAGGCATTTTTTCAGTTTTCGTCTCCTTGCTCCTTACCTCTTGAGAGCGCCTGGTTGTCTGCTGAGAAAGGTTTCCTCTGGCTTGCATTAGTTCAGCTTAAATAATAAGCGATTTTTTCATATTTATCTTTTTCATTTTCGTTTCTAAATCTTGACATTTTTGTTTATCTATTAATCTATTGCAATTTTTGCTCTTACAGATTATTTTAAGTGGAATGACTCCCGAGTAATTTTAAATGTAAACTTTTGCAAAATGTAAAAATCGGCACATATTCATTCTTTTGCCTCATTTTACTCTTTTTCTCTGTGTTTATTGGTTTGCTCATTTTGGTCTTCGTATTTGTTCACAATCTCCTAAATTAATTTCTGTTATTTCATTTTCGTATTTTACACTATATCTGTTTAAGTTGAATAAGAACAATAGATAGACATTTAAATAGGGTTTTATCCAACAGACGAAGGTTTGTTTTTAAGTTTGTCGGGGGTGTGGGTGTGTGGAAACGGGTTAAATATGTTAGCACTAAGTCAACTCGGAGTGCGCCTTCTACTTCCTTTCAATTGGAAAGTCGCACTCTCGCATTCCTTCAAAAAATCTATAGTTTTGACTTAATAAATTTGTGATAAAATTTGGCTAATTTGCTGGCACGAATTATTGGTCGACACTTGAACTTGGTTACTTGAAGTTCGAGTATTTTCTAAATCGAGTTCTTTCAATTGCTAGACATCTAATAAGTAAGTATGGTATGTATATACGAGTATTAATGCACGTCGCATGTTTCGTCCTCTAATATAAGTATATTAAATGCGATTTACGAAATCCCTAAGCGCAAATACTTATCATGAAAACTGCTGGGAATTCTACAAAACTACTTGCCAAACACTAAGTAAGGGGCTCACAAAAGTGTGTGTATATGCACGTATGTATGTATATAGTAACTGAATGACGGAAAATTCTCTAGACCCTCTAGACTCTTGACTGGCTAGCCCTTTTTTCTACAGGGTGCCAGGTAATAATTTCCGGCAAAATTTAATCTAAGTACTATTTTCTTACTATTGATGGATATATGATTTTTCCGAGTACAAGCACATGCATGCTCGTCGTTCGAGTATAATAATGGGTTTGGGTGTATATGTCATTACAACTATATGTATATATTGGCAAATCGTGTTCCTCTTCATAACCTTACTTCGACTTTTGAGTTTTTTTCTTTACGTTTGGAATGATTTGATTGATGATGGCCTGCTACAATATCTAATTCAAAGTTATTCGTAACTAACAGTAAATGTCTGTCTGCTAACCGTGTTTTTTAATCGCTCTTCCATTTGATCATTACTCCTTCAATGCATTAATATATTAAGTTATAACCTCTGGCATCACGGCCGAGGGTTGCATTTACTCATTATTGTAATAAAACCGCCATAAACATTCCATTTAATAGAGAATATTTCCACTCGAAACGTTCGTGCCCATTGGTACGTCTACTAACAATTTAAATTAAGAACTCATCGTAATAACGAGCATTACTTTTTTCCTCCATTGCTTGCTTAGGTTTCTTATATCCTCTAAATTTACTTATTTCGTTTTCATTTATCGTCCATTGAGGACTGGGCTTAACTTGCATTTAGAGTACTTGTATATGAAATTGATCCGGTTATTATCATTTATAAAACAGACCACTGCCATTGACTAAGTATCGTAAAAACTTACAGTCTAAGATACAAATATGCGTTTACTTGCTAAATATTCTATTTCAATCTATTGCATACTCCCCTTCGTACGGACTTCCACCGACATTGCGCTTCTGCGTCAATGGTTGGTTCGTTCGTTGCATTGCTCGAGAAATTCGACATAACCATTAAGTTTTCCACATACCCTTGAAGTTTCAGAAATTCCAGAAGTCAAAATCCAGTCACTAATGCGAATAACGACAGCATCACTTGTGTGGGTTCAAGGCCTGCAGAAGATGGCTGTTGCTCGGCATTCGTATTAACTACCATTGACGTCTACGGCAACAGGCATTGGCCCGCCACAAATGCCTCTGTTAACCCCGTTCATGCCATTAATTGTACTCATGCTGTTCGTGTAGTGTATGGGTGAGGCGAGTGCTGGTGACTCTGGTGGAGTGAGTGGAGTTTCTGGCACCGTGCCAGCTGCATTGCTTTCGTCGTTGGGACTCAGCTCCAAATTCACATCGTGCCCGTTAGTCATTTCGTGGCCATTCAAGTCGGTACGGGAAGAATTTGCGTTACCATTGAGATTGCCGTTGGTTGTGTCGTGGTTGTTACCGTTTATCACTACCGCTTGGCAAAACTCGTTTGCTGATGTTTCTGTGTAGTTGTTGTATAAAAGTTGTTTCAATTTCAACTGAGTCGGAGTGGCGTCGTATGAGTCTTCGATGGTAGATGAGCTGGTGGTAGTGGTGTCTACGGCTTTCGTTTTAATCTCTACGTTCGTGTTGTTGTCATTTAGATCAGCGGTAATCGGTGGCGGTGGTGGCGACGGTGGTGGCAAAGAGTCTAATTGATTATTCTCTAAGCCGGCGAAGTCGGCTAATTGTTTTATCTCCTCGGTGGATGGTGGATCAGGTAAGCTAATGATACTATCGTAGCCATAATTGGAAAGTATTGGTTGTGGAAATGAGGGATGAGCTACATTAATATTCGTTACACTTTCTTCATCTTCATCAAATTTGGGTGAAATCTGTATATCTTCTTCATGTTCTTCATGTTCTTCATCTACAACAATTTCGGTGCTTTGATTTAGTATGTTGAGCTCAGTGTTATTTATGGCTTCCACCTGGTTCGTACACTCTAATATATTGTTGTTGTTAATATAGGTCTCACCTAAGCCCTCATTTGAGTTATCATTCCTTGCTGTGTCTTCTGTACGAACTGGAACATTTTCTTCCTGCTCCTTAGACTGTGTATCTTCATTTTCAAGGCTGACTTCTGGTTTTTCCTCTTCCTTTGCTACTTCAACAAACTCTTCTGTGCCAGTAGCGGTGGTCTCTACCTTTTTTTCCGGGTCTGTTGGCGTCATCTGTCCGCTATCCGACGAAATCTCGGTTGCATTAGCGTTCGGCAGGCCTTCACTCACATGAGATGCTTTCATATTACTCTCCGAGAATATGTTCTCTTTATTTTGCTCATTTTTGGACACTTCATTACAGTCGGAGCTGTCATTGGCCATCTTAGTAGTGCCATTTCCTTGCGCAGCGGGAGAATTCTCTAGGCTATGTCCATTCTCTGACCTATGGTCATCATCCTCGCCCACATTGTGGGCGGTTGGACGTACGAGTGGCAAGTGCGAGGATGGTGACGCGGTAACATATGATGCTGATTCAATGATGTAGAGCTCTTGATTGCCATATGAATAGCGTTTGTTGGAGTCAGTGGACGATGTAGAGCTCAAATCGGATTGGGACAAACCGGTATTGGAATTATGTACGAGGTTAGATTTCTCTTCTGCAGTTGCGTCATCTCTTACCATGTTTGGTGATAGGGCCGGCTCTTCCAATTCCACGATCTGATGCAAACTACGTTCGGTAACTTCCTCTATAAAATTTGGAAATTTCTGTTGCATAGCCTCTGGTGGAGGTTGGTGGATTTGTATCTCCTCATGATTCCGCAATATCTTTTCATCCTCTGTTCGCAGAATGGTTGCGGCTGCAGCTGCCGGTGTTCCTTCATAGATTGGACGCGGCTCTTCGGTTATAGGGCTGCCGGGCATGCTTTTGGAGTCGACGCCCCGTGCAACTTCAACGACAAAAACACCATCCTTCTCGGAGTTATTATAATGCATTTTGGTTTCTCGGGCAACCCGTGAAATATCCTAAGAGAAATAAGAAAATGATTGAATCCATTTAGAGGGTTTCTACACAGAACAAAATAATTTACATATGTATTTGCAAATGAAAGGATTTCTGAAGTGAGAGTACAAAATGCACAAATTTACGATGTGGTGTGCTGGATAATTTCTATAGGACTACATTAAGATACATACAATTTCATTAATAAAATGCCTATTTACTCGTACTTTCGGATTCGGCTCGTTAGCATAATTTTTCGCCCATATTTTAAAGAGCTTAGAAAAATTTACATAAAGCTTTCAAAAACCAAAATTAAATTGGAGCTAAAACGTGCAAATGTACAACTGTGTGCCAACATTGAACATTAGGGATAATATTCTTGTTCGAACGAGATGAGTTTAGAGTTCTCAAGTGCTTCACTTTTCACATCTTCATCTTCCAAAGTCTTTCGACAAATGTTACGTACGTTCAGAGTCTGCAAAGTGGGTTTCATAACAAGGACATTCAACAACAACAACGCAAAGAGCGCTAGAGTACGTATATACCAACAAATTCGTAATATTCATACAGAGAGTGGTGAGAACCCGAAAGAGAGGAGGAAAAATTTGAGGTTGTAAAAGGACTTGAATGTGTCAACAACGAAATTAACGACAACTACAACAACAAGAGCAAGTACGAATACATATAAATACATACAACAATAAGTACAAGCAAACAACAACAACAACAACAGCAAATACAAAATGCCAAGAAAGGTAAGAATAACAAAGACTACGATAACGACAAGAAGAGCAAACAAATAAGAACATGTAAGTGCAGAAGAAGAAGTAAGTAGAAGAAGAAGTTAAGCAAACAAACGAATGTTGAACCGCTTCAGTGACGTGCCATGGGTGGGTAAATGCTTCAGATGTGTGCATGTGCGAATGGGGGTGTAGATGTGAGAAGGCTCTCGTGGATGTCAAACAATTCGCAATTGCCAAATAAAGCCTCTCAAATCCTTCAATGCCCAGCACATGTCGCCCAGCAACAAAAACAATCACACATTGGATCATCCCAAGCCCATAAGGCATCAAAAACACCAACGAAAAATCAACATTAAGCACTCAACACCCAACACCCAACACCCAGCAGCCAATGGCAAATGTTCAACATTAAACATGGCGCACTTACGTGTCGCTCTTCAGTCTCAACGATCAGGTGATTGTTTTTCAAAGTCATCTTCGTGACAGAGCCATTAGGACGTGTAAAGTTCTCTTGGACGGAGTTGTTAGATAGATTGGCCTGAGTTTTCGACTTATTGTTATCACTGGGCTTTAATGGTGATGGCATTGCGGTTGTAGTTGGTGTTGCAGTGTAGCATTCAGCCGCCAACAGCAACAGGTCATCTGGTTTCTCATTGATAGTGGCGACGGCAGTGACGTCGCTTGCACCATTACATGTATTTTTTGCGGCACAACTGGTCGTGGTGGACGGTTTGGTGGTATTGCTTTCGCCTATTGACGAATGTTGTTCTCTATTGGATTTCGCATTGACGCACTTTCCATTACTGAGGTTTTCGGTGGAGGACGGCAACGGTTGTTTCGGTATTAAGGTCGTAGTGTCGATTGTGGACTGAAAGTTTCAAAGCAAAGAAATGAGAGAGTATGAGAGTATGAATTTGTCTGGAGAATGATATGATTGACTGAAGCTTAACTTAAATTGGGCAACATTTCCAAGTAACCAAAATCAGTATAATTAAGATAGCAAAGCCAATTAAGTGCAATGAAGTTCCCTTGAACTAAAAGTATACTACTTGATGATTACATAGATCTCCCGCGAAAAGAAATTTGTAGAGCAATTGAAAGCTTGGAAATATATATTTTATTAGTTTCCTCTCATAAACTTATCATCCAATTCTAATACTGTACAATTATTTTCTAAACCAGTCTTATCGAAAGTTGATGATCGATCGACCACAAGAAAGAACTTTCCTCATTTATGTTGGGCATAAACGGCCAACTTGTATTCACGATTCATCATAATGATTTCCTAAATTAAGCTTAGATAAAAGTACATAGACACAAATTCTCAGAACTCGCTTTTCCAAAGCAATTTAGTAAGTAGTTTATTTCCAGACAGTTTCATGCTCTTAAATAACAACAACTCTAAAGCCAAAGCAAATTAAAGTGATATATAATAACATTGACAACCAATCTTTAACCACATACCAGCAAGAGCTAACGACGTGTCTAAGCCAAAGTGGAAAAAACTGAAAACCACAGTGTAAATGGAGCCCTTGCCACAATGAATGAAAGGCAGGTCGCTACACCAACGAATTCGAACAGACATATGAACAAGCGAGTTCGGCACTAATTTCGGAAATGAAAACTAATACAAGTAACAGACACAGACGAAATGATGGGTAAAATGCGGTCGGAGCAAATTGAAAGGTGTGTGCAGGAGGCGTGAACAGAAACCGCTAAGCGAGTGTAAACAGAACGCCGGTAATTTCCAACCAGCAACTGTCATGTCACCGCCAGACGCCGACAATGATATTGGATTCAGACAACCACAGACAACGTCGTTCTCGGCGACGTCACCGGGACACATAGCAGCTTGCAACCACACCGGAGCGGTGATTTAATTTGCTGGTTATAAAAGTACATCAACATCCGTTTGTCTGGCCATCGGCTGCCTGTCTCATTGTAAGTGTGTATTTATGTTCGCTGGAGCCACACTTCGTTGGTGTTTTTCATCTCCGTTTTAATTAAAATTTCAGCAACCAAAGAACCTTCAAAATACGCTCGTACAAGAACAACTAGACAAATATTCCGTAGACGGACCCCAACCGAAACACACTAACATCAACACTGTCAGCCGCCAATTCACACGCAGGAAAATAAATACATGGAGCCAAAGCCAAACGAGCGGGTTGACAAACACTTCTGCAGCACTTTCGAGACACGCTATCACCTTTTGAGCACAGTTGCCACACTCGATTGCAAATGTGTTCGATATGATTTCCTAAATCATTACTGAATGCGTCGTTTCAGCAGGATGAAGTGTCTAACCTATGCAGAAGAAAGCACTCTTGTACTCTTTCTTTTCTGCGCATCACATACTTTTTCAGAAAATATTCGTATTTTTGCATTTCTCATATATAAAAGTGCATCTGTAGGAATTAATGCAATTACCTCTTCTTGTGCTTTTCCGTCGTCACCACCATTTTTTACATTTCCATTGGTTTGATTGGCGTTGGAAGCATTCGGTGAACGAGAAAACTTTGCATAGAAGAACCTGTGAAGAGAAGGAGATACATATATATTTAATATTAAATTGTATTACTTTTAAAGTATTCGATTGTTAAATAAAATTATCAGCTTCCATTTTTTTGTTTTGTTTTAAAGTTGTACTATAAGAATTTGATTTGGAAGCTCAACGTCCTTGCATAAAAAAAAAATCTCAACAAAAAATCCTCTCACTAATCTGCGTTATATTACATTACATACTAATGATGAATTTGTAGATGTGTGCGTGCATATACATATATAATACAAGTCTAAATAAAAAGCTTTTAAATTTAATTCTAAAGTAAAGCGGGGTGTATATGCAATTTAATTCTCCATAACAAAGGTTAGAATCAACATTATGGGCACTCTGACGCATAACAACGGTACTTTTTGCTTATAAATCAAGAGCCACATCTGCAAATAAAATTTCGCAATGCCGCATCCTTGAGGCTTTAACCAGCAGTAAGCCTACATTGGTAAATCTGGAAGCCATCAACAGCAACAGTATTAGTTTAAATGCCAGTGCAGATGCCTCGACAAAGTGTCACATGTATTCGCATAATTTATTCATTTGGTACCGAAATCCAGTTGCACATGCGTGTCGCAATGTCTCCACACAATGGATGCGAATGCCAAAAGTTGGCTTGACATCAAAAGTTTGCCCATTTACTGATTCAATTTACAACCTCTAATAGCTGGCAGCAAACGTCGCCGCAAACCACCGCTAGAAATCCAATTTGGCAAACATTTTCTTCGTACTGTTTTATTGTCTGCCTCTCCAATGCCTATGTCTCACGCTTCAAAGAAGAAAATTTCTAATCTCCTTAAAACTTTCTGCGCACGTTTGTCTTGTATGCCTTTTTTGCTGGAACCGTGAGCGTTATCTTCATTAGAATTGATTTGGGTGGCTTAGCTGGAACCACTGACGCCGTCTTACTTTAAAATGAATTCGTAAGTGACTTTTCAAGAGATTTAATTTCGCGAAATCCATGCATGTGTGAGTGGTGCTGCGCAAGAGCGTTCATCGACAGGGCGGAGGGACCGGTGCACCTAAAAACTTTGCAACAAAAGTATATTGTACTTGGGACTTTGCACACTTTAATCCGTTATAAGTGGCAACTTTAAGGAGCTCACGTGGCTGTGGAACATTAGCACAGCGAAAGCAAATGACGGTTGCGGAGATGATGCGGTGAACTCGAAATTTGGGTACCAAAACTAAATTGTAAAGTTAGGCTTATTGGTTTTCCGTTATACTTAGTTCATACGAAATTCAATAATTTCGCATTTAAATATTATATTTCTTCTTACATTTCCAACGGTTTACATCAGTCACGTACAATTCTTTCGGTTTAGAACAAAGAAAATCAAAGTAAATTTATATTTCATTCAGACATTTTTCTTCTAAGCCAGAAGAATCGCCAATGATTTACACTCAAAAATTAGTTCTTTGAATTATGCGATCCACTTTTATTTACTACTCATGTATTTCATGTCCATGCTATGTCCTAGAATTATCTGGCAATTTATGTTTTTGTATCTTCATTTCTTTTTCACAAATATTGCTACCACCGTGGTATAACACCTCTTAAGTCATCAGTGTGGACGTTCCGCTGGATGGTTTTTGTTTACTCAAATGTAAATCTTTGGCACACCGCACTCTTTTATCTGGCTTGGTTGTCATACGAACGTCCGTCGTGCCTCCGTTTTCTTCCTTCCCTTCTTTACCACCAATTCAATCACTATCTCATCTCTGTAATGTAACATCTGCAGAAGCGGAGAATATTAGCTTTCATCTCTTTCTGTTGTCTTAGGCAAAAATATGTCTTGGTTGTTTGTCCCCTAAAGGCTGTTACACAATTTGGTTACGGGCTAATGTAGCAAGAAGCAAAGTGTCTAGGACAAATGAAAACTTCTAAAAACGGAAAGAAAAATCAATCTATTTTGCAGACGGAAAGACGGTAGACACGTGCAGCCAGCCGTCAGCCGCCAGTTACAGCTCCAACAAGCGACTGCTGCCAAGTTTAACTTTCAGATTTAGTGCATCTTAACATTGAAAAACTATTTTTTATATATACACACATATACCTATATATATGTATGTATAGTATATATAGACTAAAATATTCAGAAAACCAGAGAGATCACTTACCACATAATGCCCGTTAGAGATAGAGTCAAAATGATTGTCAACAGCACAACGAAGATTCCAGCAGCCAGCTTATAGTGGTTTTTAAATACTGCAAAAAAATTAAAAAAACAATTCAACTCATTAACAGAAATACTAAAATAAAAAGCAATCTTATATCTTTTCAGAAAAGTGAGTGTGCACATACGCTTTTATATGAATATATATCTACCTTCTTCGAATACATTCGGTTCTTCCATCACTGAGTAAGCGGTAGCATTACTCATACGCTCTGTAACTGGCGTTAATCCAGCATAACTACCATTCGCTACCATAGGTAGGGGGAACGTTTCATTGCCGCTTCGAGCTATCAGCTCCTTTAGTTCACCATTCTCCAGATTATTGAGTGACGCTGCAGCAGGTGGGCCAGCCATTACTTCACCGGAGCCCGCTATATCCACGCTCAACTCATCCTTCCGCAAATTACTTATGCCATGATTCACCGTGAAGTGCGCATAGTCTGCGTCATGGTGTGCTTTATTGTGAGCCAAGGCCGCCGGATTGCCGAATGGGTAAGAGCCTTCGACCCCATCAAAGCCGCCGCCACCAACACTCTCGTCTATCAGATCGCCGCCGTACTGTATGGAAGACTCGGCAAGTCTATCAACGTCATTGCCATTCCCATTGCCATTATCCTCCAGCATGTTGTTCTCATACATGCCTGAATGCTGCTGGTTTGCTTCGTCGGGCATGAAATCGATTTCCTTGAGTTCAATTTGCGGCGGCAACTCACCTATCACCGGCACGCCAATCGACATTTCTGGCAAAATGGCAGGCTGTATGATTACGTCTGGCATCTGCGAAGGCGCAGAGGTGGCAGCGGCTGTTGAGATAGTAGTGCTGGAGCCGGAGCCGCCGCCTGAGGATTGCTCCACTTCCATTACGGATTCACCAACATACGTGACGTCCAATGGAGGTGCGCCGTCACCTTGGCTACGGAAAATCTTCAGTGAATCGGCGGTATTACGTACAGGTGATAGAATGATGTCTTCTTCGTAGCGTATTTGTTGGGGCGCTAGATGTTCATCAATTCTAGCTGCATTCGGATGAGTACTGGCTAAATAGTTTGCTGGGAAGAACTGGTTCTCTAGTCTTGTCTTTCGTAACTTCTGCTGCTGCTGTTTTTGTTGTTGCTGTTGTTCATAATTGGTATTTGTGGTGGGAAGAGATTCGCCAACTTTTACCTCAGTATTGGAAATATAGAAAATAGTGTCCGAATCGCGATCTATAGTTGGCTTACGTGGTGGCGGAGGTGGTGGCAGTGGCGGCTTGGGCAACGAATCATCTTTTTTCAAGTCTGCTAAGAATAACTCATCGGATATTTGTGGTGGTTTCACTTTTACTTCGGGCGCTAAGTATTTTATATCTTTCAACTCTACGTCAGACTCAGAGTCGGAGCGAAATGTGAATATCGGATTAATATTCTCTGCACTCAAAGTACCTTCCGTGCTGTTGTCACCCGTATCGATTATCTCCACCACTAAAATCTCGTCGCCACGTTCAACATTTTCATGAGTGCTGGACTCATTATGTCGAAGCTGAACGCTGGAAATGAGTGGCTTCATCGATATGGCCTTTGCAGTTTTCGCCATCAGTTCCTCCATTGTGTTCGGTTTTGAGTTGCTACTTGTGTAATCCGGCTGTCGATATGAAAATTCCAGATCTTCACTTTCATTTCCAATACCCTCGGATACATTAATATGTATCTCGATAGCGGCTGGCTCAGGTTTTCCGGATGCTATGTTCAGTTGAGGCGTGGCACTGGACTCCTGTGTAGCGTAATCTGCTCGATCAACAACATATTGTGTAAAGCGCTCTTGCTGTACAATTGGGGGCTTGGTGGTGCCACCGTGAAAGTCCGCCTCAGTTTCCGGTGGCAGAGCATAAAAGCCGTCACTATCTTTGAAATTTGTAGATGCCACTATAGAATCCACGGTCGAGTCATACACTTCTACTTGAATGTCCGATATTTTTGATTCCGTGCGGTCGTTGTTTGTGTCCTTTGGGGTACTGAAGAATGCTGGTTGTTTTGCAGATTTCTCACTCAGTGGCAATCGCGTAGTGCTGCTCATAGATTCGGGAACTTGAAAAACGGTCGTAGACATCATTGGCATGCTGTGGTCCGCAGTGGCAGACACAATGGCGACTGGTGCTCGAGGCGGTGCTGGGGTGGTAGTAGTTGTTGACACTTTATGTGTTACTTCGCCAAATGTTCTCACTTTTGGAGGCGTTACTGTGGTCTGCTCCAGCAACGAGGTCGGCGCAAGAATTTCTACAATGCGACCATTACGTAGCTGTGATTCTATGGAGGTCTCGTGATGATGGTGAGCTTTTTTATTAGTCTGTACAACAGTGAAGCGTTTCTCTTCCATTAGAATAGGTCCTAAGTAACCATTATGTACTGGCTTCAGAATAGGTGTAGTTGTCACAGGCTTTTCGACTATTTGGTGGTGTAATAAGGACGGTGGGACTTTAGTAGGGCTGCCAGTATGATCCCCAAGCGCCATTGTGGAGGCATCCAGCTGGGGTGTTTTTGTCGATAGCGAGATGCTATTGCCACCGCCGTTGTCATAGTTTTTGTTTTCGTTCTTAATATCATCCGTTGTGGCTGTTTGTATTTCCTGTTTTGCTTTTATATCACTAGTGGTCGTAATATTTTCGACATGCGATTCAACGCTCACATTCATATCAACGACAGGTATGTAATGCTTATCAGTGAGTTGCTTTTTCCTTGTTTTCTTCACACCATCATGACCGTCTTCGTCGTCGTCGCCCCAGGTGCTACTTTTGTTGCTGCCAAGGAATTGTTTTGTCTTCGCAATCGATTTTAAATCATGTTTTTCCAAGTCAATAAGTTTTATAATGCCCACACTATCGTTTACACTACCGCCATGTCCTGCGGATTCCTTAATTTCTCCTTGTTTGGCAATAACGGCTTCATCGTGCAATAACGTTGTCCTCGTCCTATATTCCTCATCATGGCTTATGTCGTCGCGGTTATCAGGCACATCATCAATAAATATTATGCCACTATCGGTGTTCACCTTTTGTATTGTTTGCATTGTTGGCACTTGTTTCGTTGTAGCCATGGCTAGTGCCGATGGTATCACTGTTGTAGTGAATATTAAGGAGGTTTTGCTATTCACAGTCTCGGTGCTTGTTGGTGTGCTGGCAAGTAATGGCGCGACTTGTTCCACTATTTGGTTTGCGCCGGTTATGAGAGGGTGGGGCGATGGTGAAAAATTGTCACCGACGTTCCCGAAACTCAAACTCCTTTCAATTACTGTAGTGACGACAGTGGGGTTAACGTCGGATGATGTTGACATTGCAGGACCACTTTGACTGACATCGCCAACATTTTCAGTTATTGGAAGTTCGGTGGTTGGTACTGCTGTTGTTGCTTCACTTGTTTTTGGTATTTCGTGAGCGCCATTTTTAATGCTACTGCCGGTAGCAGGTGCACTGTTTACTGTTTCAGTAATCATTGTTGCTGTAGCTGGCGACATAGTCGTTACCGTTATCGCCTTTGGCAGCGTTTCAATTTGGATTGCAATCATCGGCAGATTTGCTGTTGTCGTCGAGATTGGCTTTTTTGCTCCTCCATTCTCCGGTGTAGTTGTTGTAGCGGCGGCTGTGGTGTCGTGTAACTCGACAAATGTCGGTGTGACAGTCACTTGTTCTGCCAGAGTAGTTTTTTGTGTCGCCTCAGTCCCACCAAATGCCGTTACGCCCGCATTGCTATCAGCCGCGTTGTCGGTTGGCTTTGTTGTCACCTCAGTTGATTGTGGCAGGTTGCCAGGTGTTGCAGACGCTCCGGCGACTGGTGCACTTACCTTATGTGCGACGACATCGCTGCCAACTTCTGCTGGCTTATCGGCAATAGTGACGCTCGCCGGAGCCAATGAGCCGGTACTTGACACTACCATGTTTTCCTTGGTATCAGCCGGAACTGGCTCATTTTCCTGAAAGCGATGTGCACTTTTATGTGTTGTTATTGTGTTTTTTGTAGTTTCAGTATTTTGTCTTGGGGTAGCAGCGATTGTAGCTGCATTATCGACTCTTCGAGGCAACGGAGCGACATGATCTGCTTTGATTGCTACCGCGGTGGTAGGGTTGCGTTCATCCAGCCGACTTGTAGCTTTTTCCTTGCTTCTATCCCTCGCCTTCGACATATATTGCCACTTCTTTTCATACTGCAGTTTTTGCGATTTGCCCTTCAGCTTTGGTGCGTTACCTTTGCCGACACGCTCCACCTCGGTGCTTCGTTCTGTCGCCATCCTCGCAGCCGCTGCGGCTGTCTCTGTCTCATGATGTGTTGGTGTGGTCCTCATAGTTTGCGTAACTTTTGGCGTTATGCCAATTTCCGCCGAAGTTACTATGAGCGTGGGTGTGTTGCCTTCCACGCTGACGGCCAAGTGGTGCGTAGGTGCACTCTCGCCATTTTGCGATTGCAACAAAACAAACGCAAAAAGCACCACAGCGGTTAGTGTCCTTTTGTTCACCAATAGCCACCTCGCCATCATTTCGTTTAAGATTCTTATTGTGATCAGCGCGTTGCTCGATTGCTGTCAGTTGCTGTCAGTTGTTGTCGTTATTGTTCTTCTTTAATTCCCCCTTTTCGCTGGCTTTACGGTTTATGAACTCAGTCGACTTGCGCGAATTGCCATGTACATTGCTGCCCCCATTTCGCTTAGAAGTGAATTACAAGCATTTTCTAAAACTGAAACCTACGCCTCCTGTGTTGCACGTAGCCGTTGCAAGGTCAGTTGGTGTGATGCGTAGCTCGTGCGGTGGCTGTAGACAATGACGCCACCATCAGTGCGAGTCGCAACAACCACAATGCAAGGCGTCGCTCTTTTCTCTCTGTTGCGTAAATGTTCTGCAGCAGGCGATGAAATTTAGAAAAGCGTCTGTTCGCTAAGTGCTCTAGAAATGTTTCCAAGTTCGTTATACACTCGTTCCGTTTTGACAATGGCGGTGTGGCTGTGGGGGCCGGGTCCGTCCGGTTTGTCGAACGTGCAGTGGAAACTTTCTCGGTAGTTTATGAAACGCGGCGCTGAACGCTAAGCACGTTTGTCGATGCAGGCGCCCTGGAAGCTGCGGTTTCAGGCGGTGGGCTCCGGTGGGAAACTGGCGGTGGTATTTTGTGAGCACTGCTGTGTAGCTGTCGTGTCTGCGGTATAGAAAGAAACGCCATTATTGAGCATTGCGAAGGGTAAAAAATTAAATTAACCACGGAAAATTCAATTTAATCATATTTTAAGAACTTTCAACTTCTTTCTGAAAAAATTCTCTCGTAAGGACAATGTGTGACTTAATTGAGTCGCACAGAAATTGTTGCTAAGTGTCAAGCTTTTTAAGTGATAATAATTATTACTTTTTAAATCCTCACAAAGGGCCATGACAATCCATTATTATTTGAAATTATTCCTAATTGTCAGTTTTGAGAGAGAAAACAGAAGCTTATTCTCTCTTCTTCAATATTCTGTTAAGTGAGGATAATCATGATGTTGATTTGAACATGAATAAGTTGTAGTCTTACTACTGTGATCATATTGAAAGGTGAATTTTTTAATTTATATTACGCGTGTTTTCGGAATCGGTAATTTTTTCTTGTAAGTTGAAGTAATGTTAGTAACATCTATGCTAAATTTCACGTCAAAATATTCATTAGTATTAGAGACGCGTCGTTTTGTGAGGCTATAAAGGTGAAATTTTCGAATTTTACTATTTCTGAATTTATTGAACAAAGAAGTGCGATAATGCACCATCTCGTCCTGCATTGGTTATTCGTGATAATTTCGCCACATTTTCAACTAATATCGTGCCCAACCACCGCATTCGCCTGATTTACCTTCGTTTAACTTCTCTATTCAGCAAATTCACATGACCACTCCAGGATCACCGTTTTGCCTCATTTGAGGATATAAAAGCTCAATAGAAGAAGGCTGTTATGGAAATCACGATGGAGAATTTTTCCAAATGCTATGATGAATGGAAATTCGTTGCCATAAGAGTATTGCCGCGGGAGTAGATTACTTTGAAGGAGATCAAATGGACAAAATTCACCTTTCAATTTGATCACAGTAATATGTCTTATGTTGTATTGTAATTTATTGATATCTTGTCGAAAGCATCTAAGTCAGAAAGGTTTCACAATAAGAGTAATTTTACTTAATCTGGTAAAGAAGTTGAATAATCTCTTTGTTTTTGATGTAGTGCCGAAAATATTTCTAAAATAATAATATTTTGAAGAATGCTGCCGAGTTGACAGTCTTTGACCGGATAAAAATCCTAGTCCGTCTCTCCATGACTGGCTTGCATCTTCAAGAAAACCTTTCTTACAACTTTCTTAGAGAAACTGAAAACAGATCTTTGAATGGATGTAACGAAATTGAACTTATTCTTATATTCTTATACTTTCTACTTTGAGTTTTTAAGCGGTTTTTATAAAGGTAAGATCGCTTTGGTCGCTAAATAACACAACAGTGCTAAAATTAAGGAAGGAATTTGTTTCTGTGACGAATAATATTCTGGAGGTTAAAAGAAGGTTCCGGTGAGCTTTGTATTGGGTAGTCGAAAAAGTCTTTTTGTATTTCTAATCAAACTTGAACTTATTGCTACACGAATTGATATAATCAAAATGTAGCGAATTTCTTCATTATTATTATACGAAGAGACTTTTTCGACTACCCAATATAGCATTTATCCTTCATTGACCTATTTACATCAGTTTTATATCAGATTATTTACTTTGAGTGCATAAATGTTCGTTAGTGAGGAAATTGCCATTAGAAGCAAGGAAGGAATTCATTACCAGCGACGGGCAAAGCAAGAAGCAGAAATGCAAAAAAATGCGGAATCAGCACTTCAAAACATTTACGGGCACGTACGAACCCAATATAATCTCATAGCAAATAATCTACACTAAATTATCCCTCCATGCCTTCATCGAGTGCCAAAACTGTAACGGAAACAAAATTATTGTCATTGGACTCCAGAGAATCAATTCAAAGGAGAGATGATGATAATGCATACATAACAGAAACAAAGGCTCCTTGTTTTCAGCAGTCCTTGCTACTTAGTGGCAATAAGCATAAATTGTAAGCGAATCCTGCACAGCATACCCTAATGTCGCACTAAGTTGAAGGCCAAGCACAATTTGAATCAATACAAAGGAGTAAAAGGAGCAAGGATACCAATGGAATGTGGTGGGGAGACGAGAGATTGGAAACAAGTTGAGCATATCAAATTGAGGGAGGTAAGGGGGAGCAACTATTGTTCAGGATATCAGCATTAGTTTCACTTCAGTGGGATTTCCCGATGGGCCTTGCATAAAAATATGGCACTTGTAGAATCGAGAGCTCAACGGCATGAGTGTGTATTAGCGTGGCTTAGGGGCGATGTATTTGGGTTAGCAAAGTAACCCAACAGTATTTACACATGTATGTGTACAAATGTTAAAATAAAAGCCAATAAAATGGCGATGATGGCGAAAGAGTTCTTCCGGTGGAATGTAATGCATATTTATATGTAATAAAGTGGTTAGTTAAAGGGTAAGTAAGTTTCCAGAATGGAATCAACCGAATAATTAAAAAAAATGCATTCACATGATAAATGGAATCTTTATCAATCGCTCCTTTGACACGCTGTAAGATAAAATTTACCTTTCGCCGGTTCCGGACAGCTGATCCAAAAGAAATTGCGTTTCGTGTCAGCTTTACAAGGTAATCCAGGTCCTTGTGAAAGCGTAGACTTATGTCTTTACACTGTTTTACACATTCATCACACGCATTCTCGGATTTGCACTTTAAGCTCGCGGTTGACACATAAACACATCTGCGATTATTCGCACTTGAAAACTTCTTCTGCTTTTCAACTTATTCAGGCGGTGAATTTCCGAGCATTTATCCAAAAGTATTTCAATTTTTACATTTTTCCTTCAGCACACTGAACTTCCTTTCGTTTCACTTTAAACTTTCACGAACTTTGTGATTTTCGAGACTTTTCTTCTCACGTATTTACCTTTCCACACTTTCACTCTGGCTTTTTAACTCTAACGGAGTAACGGGTAACGGCGTTGTAAATGCTGATATTCGGTGATTTTGGCACAGTTATGACGTTGCAAGTCAATGTTGCATTTGGCAGGCAGCTTTGACTTCACTTAAGTAAATACATATTTGGCACTTCGAGCTACTTTGCTCACTTAAATATCTTCTAACTCTTCTCTTTTCCACCTGTCATCACTTAGTTTTCCAACCCACACTTGTACATTAGTTTTTGGGTGTTTACCGTTATGGGTGAGGTTCGAATTATTCCGCTAGTCGCAACCGTTAACTCCAAGAACCGAACGCGAACTGTGCAGAAGGCGAATTTGAACACATCCTTTTGCCGCAATGTCGCTGATAAGCCGCGCCGCCAGCAAACACCGGAGACTGGAAGCAATTGGAAGCCCGCGAATGGGAGAGGCAAACTGAGTACATGCATAAGCAATGCTTATTGATGCCGCTCCGCTATTAAAATGGAACCCTCATATTCAGAGAGGAATGAGCAGCTTTAAAAAGCTTTGTGGTTTGTTTACACAGCGTTCGCCGCTTGCATCGGAGCTGAATAAAACTGCGTTCAGAATCTCTTGATGTCCCTCTTTGTATTCACACGAGCGACAAGAGTGGACAGCTTTCTGCATCACACCTTCAGATTTTGTTTTTGATAAGCTAATTTTTCACCTTATTCACCTTTATCAATAATACTTATTTTATATCATAGATTCCCTTGCCTACAAATAACCGGTTTCGGCGACGGAAGAGTCAGTGTGTGAACCGGCACTAATTGAAATATTTGTTGCTCCATTCTTCTTACACCGCTGTGCTGCTCTCTTTTCGAAGGAACATATTCTGTGGATTGCATTTTAGCTCCTAATTGGGGAGCTCACTTAGCCTGGCACTGCACCTGCTTTTGTATTTGTTCAGCTCTATACATACACACACATACAGTTGCACTTACATATGTATGTACATACCCAAACACAAATTCCTTTATGTATGTTTGTACGCGAGCAGGGGGTGTTGGGGCACGCTTTTGTTTACAAGTGCGCCACACGTGACTGACTTTAGAATGCGACGCAAAGCTTTAAAACACAGCTCCGCTGCAGGCGGTAAGGCGCAGGACTCAAGCGAAACAATGCGGCGCCCAGCCGGTGGAAAATATTCAAACGCTTCTCCTCATAACGGTCGCATTACGCCAACATAATTGCCTGTTTGCACTGACGCCAATAATGGGTTGGTCATCGAATTCGCAACCGGAAATTTGCATTTCTCCTGTGCGTGTGAGTGTGTGTGTGAAGGCGTGTGTGTGAGTCCTTCATCCCTACAAACGCTCAGGTTCATAGCAACTAGCGAAAATGCTCTGTTGAGGTGCCTAATTAAAATTCTTAAACACTCATTAATTCAGCTCGTCCACAATTAGGCAGGGGGGCCTAAGTGAATTTTTACACGCAATATAAAATGAACCACACACTCGTAGCAGGCACGTCACTCAATCTAACCCAGCAATCATGCAAATGTACAGTAGTTATACATCGCCTAGAGAGTGATTACATAACTAGTCCCCTTCTCTAATCGCCAATGCGGAATAGCGGTTCGAGAAACATAAGAAAAACAGCATTCTCAAACAAAAATCCGTTGCAACAAAACTAAAATCAATGGTTTCTCTACTAAATATTATTCATTCCAATGTGTGAGACTGTGTGAGACCAGAGAACTTAAAGTATAATATAAATTATTATTACTTTATTTTATAAATTATTATTTAAAGAATTACATTAATTTCGACTATTATAAAATGAAGATGTGCCAAATGAACTTAAATGTGCTCATATAAACACGTCTTGGGTCATTCAAAGAAAATTGATGACCTTCATGAAATATGCATATTCGCATTATTTCGTTATCATTTCCATATTTGTACCAATAGAATTTCTATGACACATACATATGTATGTATATTATTTCTTTGGCGCATTTGTATGTTTACGGAAGCAAATGCGAGCCACATACATATGTACATACATACATTCATAATAACAAGTGCCGCACGCATCTTTTCGCATCTCCTTTGTCACAACATTGGTAAAAAATCCAAGCTGTGCCGAAAAAAATAAACGAATGGCCGCCGATTGTCACCGCTTCCCTTGCCCCTGAAGCAGCTTCGCCATCTAACGTGCGTAAATATGTATGTATGTATGTATACGTATAGGCATGAATACATATCGACGCAGATTTTTGTCACGGAAAAATATTTTAGACAAATATTGTAAAAGTGTAGGAGTTGTCGCTATGTTGTCACTTTTCTCACTTCTTTCTTAGAACAAACACCAGAAGATGTTCAATTTATGATTTTTAGCTTTTGCCATAAAATAAAAGGCAACAAATTAAAAATAAATTCTGTCGAGCTTCGAACCCGTATGCTCGTCGTGGCTTTTCAAGCGTTTACCACCAGCACCACCATTGACACTTATGTATTTTGTTTTGTGCTAATTATGGTTTGGTTATGCATGAAAGAAATATACAATGGATCGCCGATTGTTACCGCTTTCCTAGCTGCTGGAACAGCATCGTCTACAAGGTACAAGGACAATTATGTATGCATATGTATGAGCTTGCATACATATCGACGCAAACTTTTGCGAGCCACCGAAAAATACTTATTTTAGAATTGACAAATATTGTAAATCGACAAGAGCTATATTGCCACTTTTCTCGCTTCTTTCTGTGAATAAGCATCAGAGTGTTGTTCAATTTATGATTTTTAGCTTTTGCCATCGTCGCGAAAAGACGCTCGGGGAGATGACACTATTTGCTTTTATGAATGAAGCGAGTTTGCCGGTTGAAAGTGCGCTTGCGTTCATGAATGAAAAAAGTGTTGTTGTGTGTTTTTCTACAAATTTGGCCTTCGATTATTTGGCTGCCATGCCTATTGGCTTGTGACGCTGCTGATGCTACTTGAAACGATTGTTGTTTTTGTGGAGCAATATTTGTAATTTTTGCGGGTGACATATCTACATGTGAACGCATGTTGTGTATGCGTTATTTGTGTGCCAATATCATACGCACATATTTATGTATGTATGTACATATGAGCAGCGCACACATGTTATTATTGATAAGTGATAATATGATTTGAATTCGCGAAAACGAACATAGATATATATGTACATATGGTCATGATACATGTGCATATAAGTTTTGAATGATAAACTGTACGTTTAATGTACATTTATCACTATTGCAATATATTTCATTTTTTAATAATATTATGATAGTTTTTTATATATGTACAAGTTAATACCACCAGTTCATATTACATGAACATATTCTATATCTGTTATAAACCATATGGTACTTTGCTAATACTTTCCGCCTTAGGTGGTCCAAAAATGTAACACCTAGATTGTAAGATGAATCTTTTCACTTGTAACATATGTCCCACATATGTCCTATCTCAAGTGGATTGTAGATATACTTCCTAGAATGTAAGATTAATACTTGTATTTAGACTTAAGCAAAATGTTGTATATAAGAAAACATAATAAAGAAAACGAGGCAGTTGCCCATAGGCAGTTGACCACACGTAGTTGCCCACGGGCAGTTGCCCGTGGTTGCTCATAAAAACAAATATAAAAATTAATTTACATATGTTATGACGTATACATATAAGTATGATTTGATATATTCAAAAAATAATTATAAAATAGGCTTTATTTTCACATTAACAATTTAATTCAAATGTATTCAATTGCACATGTATTCATTAATAAGCACAAAAAGAATTCATACGAATACACATGTTTGCATATAAACGAATAAAAATATAAGCAAAAGAGCGAACATACGTCTGTTAGAGCAATACATAGTTTTGAGCATAATTTTTATTTCACGCTCAGCTCTGTTCAAGCGAAAATGTTAAAATTTCTCCTGCCGAGCTGGCAGTGGTGAAACTCTTCCATCTCGACCGAGTTAGCCAAAAATACTTTTACGTTCTTCGCGCCGTGAACCTTCTCTATGATAAACGTTCTCTGTCTATGATAAACGTTCTCTGCTATTCTTTTACGTTCTCTGGTATGATGTGATTAGCAATATATTTACTTCATGCGTACCGTTTCGCTCTTTCTGTTTGCGGCACCTGTGACTCAATTATATTACGTCGTTAGCATTCAAACCTTTCGATATCATGTTAAAAGACCAAGCGGTCGCACATTTGCCCATATATAATTATGTTTGCATGTAAACAAATATAAAAGAACCATACGCATAATGTTTGTAAATTTGTCTACATGCAACAAATGTATGTAAATAAATATGTACATTCAATGCTTCATGCGAAATTTCCGTTGACGCGGACAACCAATGGCGAAGCTCATATTTTTTGCTTTTATGTCAAAGAGTCAATGTGTCGAAAGACTGACGCGTCACAACATTGTGCTGTTGGTAGAAAATCCGAGCTGTGCCGAAAACACAAACGAACGATCGCCAATTGCCACTGCTTCCCTTGCCGCTGAAACAGCCTCGGCTTCCAACGTGCGTAAATATGTATGTATGTATGCATACGTATGAGCATGAATACAGACATATCGACGCAGATTTTTGTCACGGAAAAATATTTTAGAAAAATATTATAAATCGACAACTCCTATGTTGTCAATTTTCTCACTTCTTTCTTATTCTTGCGTACTGTCCTCTGCTCTTTCTGTTTACGGCACCTTGACCAGAATTACGTCGTTAGCATTCAGTTATCATGTCTTGTGCCTGTGCCTCCATGTGTAAATATTTCTTGCGTACTGTCCTCTGCTCTTTCTGTTTACGGCACCTGTGACTCAATTATATTACGTCGTTAGCATTCCGTTGCCAGATTGTCATTGCCTTGTTGCGTAGCGCGGCCTCCATGTGTAATATACGTTCCTGCTATAACCATCATAGATAACGTTAGAGGTCGCCCAGAGCGATAATGTCAATCATAGGGTGACATATCCGTTACTTAGAATTCCAATTTTGAAGGAAGTGCGCAGGGCGCCACCTGTACGTAAAGTTTAGCTGTACAAATTTTGGCTTTAAACCACTAAGAAACTGTAGTAAAATTAAACTCCTGCTCACAAGCAATTTCCTGCGTGCGCTGTCAGAGCAGAGAATGTAAAAAAAACGCATATTTACAATGCGCAAACGACTCTGCACATGATTTATATACATACATATGTATGTATATTTTCTATACATATATGAATTTTAACTCAAAGCACACAAGCATGTACGTACAAATTGAACTATTTCATGATGATCCTTAAAATCTTTGGAAATACATACATACATATATAATAGTCATGTTTATGTTGTTACCTAAATATTAATTAGGTTTGATAAGATATATGTATATGTACAAGATATATGTATATGTAAAAGTTTAAAGGCCAAGCGGTCGCACATATTCACGTATGTATGTAATTATGTGTGCATGTAAACAAAAAGAACCATAGGCAAAATATTTGTGCATTTGTCCACACACAACTTTGTATGTAAATATGTAGTTATTGTTCCATGCGAAATCTCCGTTGTCACGGAAAACCAGTGTCCGAAGCTCACGCTTTGTCGAAAAGTCAATGCGACGAAGAACTGACGCGACGACAAAGCGTCACAACATTGTGCGGTTGGTAGAAAATCCGAGCTCTGCCGAAAACACAAACGAACACATTTACATTTCTTGACAAATACAGTCAACCTCGGTTATGTGCCACAATCAAAGATACAGATTTTTGTGGTTTGTTAAAAAAAAAAAAAAAAAAATGGCACATAAGCGAGTGCGAATACTTAAACCAATAATTTCTATGAATTTCAAAAAACAAAACCGTGAGTTGCAGCAAGATATAGGCACTTAAGGGGTTAGGGGTAGTCAGAGGCACGAAAAAATGAGAGTTTTCAGTATTTTTTTTACTTCTAAATCATGATATTTTACAAAAGTCACGAAAATTTCAAAAAAAAAAAATTAATTTCCAAAGTTATAGTTGTTTGTGTTGACCCTATTCCAAAAAAAGGTACTTGCGGTGACAAGCATAAGTCCTTGGAGAATCATCTAAAACCAATCGGACAAAACAACAACAATTAGTTTTATAAATAGATAAACCCGGGCCTGATCGAAGGACTTATTTTGTTTTCAAAATTAACAAAATGGTTGCATCAGGAATTTGTTTTTTTTTTTTAATTTTTGCGAAAAAATCAACAGTTAATTGGTCTTAAAAAATCAAAATTTTCGAAAAAATAAAAATCCTTCGATCAGGCCCGAGTTTATTATGTATTCTAAAAGCTGTATATATTTTATTAAAATCTACTGAACGGTTTTCGAGTTAAAGTTGTCACCGATTCAAAAAACAAAGTTTTGAGAAAAACGCGTTTAAAGTTTCACACTGGCGCTTTGAAGTGCCCGAGATCTCTTTCTTATTTCTCGAATAACTCAAAAACTAATTATCGGATCAACATGAAATTTTCAGGGAATATTTTTAAGATATAACACTTAACAAAAAAAAAAAATAATAATTTTTTGAAAATTCTAACTATCCCTAACCCCTTAAGTGGGATGATTTTCATCTAAGCCGGGTGCTACTTATCCGGGATTCACTGCACACATAAATCAGAGGAATGTTGAACATTTTCTTTGATACATTTCTTGACTTGAAAATCGACAAATAAACTATGTTGTCAATTTTATTCTAATACAAATGCTATGGCATAGCTGAAAAATTGAGTGATCAAAGCTAACAGAACGTATGTGTTATGCAAATAATCCGAGAAATGCCAAAAGAAAAGGGGTTTTGACCAATAGATAACGAATATAAACCTATTACGAAACGATAATGGTGTCAAGATTAAAGTTGAAATTTAAATTAATAGCTACAGATCTTTCAGCCGTTTCTTCCACTGTGCAACGTGAACGAATTATTAGGCTGTTGCTTATTGATCGTTGTTATAGCAGAAACAGTGGAGAACGCAGAATCGTGGCCCGTATCAGCTTATGGGCGCGCAATGTAACTGAACAGTGAAAAACGCTACTCCCTTCTCTCTTTGACATGGGATGACGTGAGAATCCACGACATTTGGATTTTTGCCGCAGAAACGTGTCAGCTGATTGCTCTCTCACAACAGGCAACAAATTTTAACAGAGTACATACATAAGTATACCCAAAGCATTCTGTGTTTAACTTTAAATAAATTTATTTGTTCCTTTTTTAAGTCGAAATGGGATAATATGAAACATTTCGGTAGGTACTTATGAGGTAACGTGAAAATATTTGTGATTCTTTCACCTCTTCTGCTCACTATTAATTGTTATACTCTTGTAACATGTTGCTATAGAGTATTATAGTTTTGTTCATCTAACGGTTGTTTGTATCACCTAAAACTAATTTACAGTCTGTCAAGTAAGAGCGTCGACTTTACCGACATTTAATGAGAGATTTCGCTCTAATTCCTTCGCGAGCCAATAGAGGGAAGCTTTGTCCTTGATACATTGTCAACAAAGGTTCAGTTGTCGTTGATCTTTTGAAAGAGAATCACGTTAAACGGCATGAGTGCTAAGTACGCGTCGCGCTACGAAGCTGTGTTCCTTTGCATCCACCCGAAAAGGTCCCAAAATGTTGCAATCGCGGCTGCTAAATACTTATATGACAAAGTCGAAGGCATTTGTACAGAAGTGGATACAGCGATATAAAGTGGCTAAAAATGTCGATGATTTACCAGAATGTGGTTCGATAGGAAAAGTGAACAAAAAGATGAAAAAAGAATAGTAAATCTGTTTACGCGGAATCCTGCTTTAACACTGCATTAACATACTTATATCCTACGAAACCATCCGAACCCTTCTTCATACTCATGATCTGAAATGGCGCAACACAATGAAGAAGCCTTTGTTGACTGAAAAACTTGTGACAAAGCGACTCGCTTGGGCGCATGAGAATATTGATAGAGATTTTGAAAATGTCATTTTTACTGATGAATGTTCTATATGGGCACGTTCGGTCCTCACGCGAGGCTGGTCAACTTCCACCAATAGGCTTGTTCAGCGGAGCGTAAAACGTGGAATAAAGGTGCATCTTTGGGACTGCTTCTCAAAGCAGGGATTCGGCACTTTGTACTTCTTTACTGACAACTTAAATGCCGAGAAAATGATAAAAATCTACAAAAATGCTTTAGTGCCATTTGTCAAACAATGGTTCATCACAAAAAATAGAGATTGGATTCTGCAGGAGGAAATTCGTCGGATCTGGAGATCCTTGCCACTAGAATACGCCGTCAAATTAGTAGAAAGCATGCCTCGGAGTTGCCAGGCAATTATCGACGCCGGTGGTGACTGGACATATTATTGACCAAATTACATCATTGCTTGTAATAAGTATGTACAATGTATGTATATATAAATATGAAAGTTGCATAAACTAATTTTTTTATAAATTAACACGACCACGTTCTTACTTGACAGACTGTATATATGTCGGAGCAATAGTACTTGTATTTTGTATGTCCGTGTATATGCGTATGTCGGAGTGCTAATATTTTGTAGGTAACTGTATGTGGCAGAGCGTCGTTTGAAATAGGCGACGCATTGACGGCATATATTACGGTACTGTAGATTGTAATTGCGCAAATAAGCATAGTAACAGGACTAGAGAAACTGTTACTGAGTGACGTCTGATCGTATTCTGCGAACAGAGTGAAGAGATGCAGGAACCGTTAGCTACTTTTAGAGCAATAAGGGGTTGGATATATAATTAGGCGCTATGTCCTCCCAGAGTCAGGTCAATAAGTGATCTCGATAGGAGCAGAACTTGCTTGGCTCGTGTAGTGAAAATAAAAGGAGAAGTTATCGTGGTGTAGTAAAGTGCTAAGTGAAAAGTGGAGTGTTGAAACATGGAGTCATCAAAAAGCAAATCCTCTACAGAATCATCAACGAACGAAATCCCCGACATATACAAATAAAAATGACCAGGATGACGAGACGCGTTGAAATTGAGATATAATAACTGTTCCTTGGCAAAAAACGGGGCGTTATAGGACCACTGCCACGCCTACAAAACGTCATCGTTATTAAGGGAAAACATTGGAAGTGCCATTACTGAGCACTAAATTAAGATAACACAGTGGCCCCGCCTTCTGATTAGTTTAATGTACATATGTATGTCCTGAACCACTTAATCTATAATAACCAAATTCAATGTGTGAGATTTATAATTAAAATTTCGGGATCCTTTTGCAACAATGGAATGTCTGTGTGTCATCCGGTTGACTTAATGCCGCATATATCGGCCAGTATGTGAGTTATCCCACTGAAAATTACAAAACGTATTTTAGTCATAACTGTGCATCTTTGTGCAGAAAATGGATAAAATTGCGAACTAGGCCATACATATGTATATCTAATGTTTTTAAATTTTTGAAAATCTGGCTGACCTCACTCCATATGACTGGTAAGTGAGGCACATTAATGAAACCCAATGAAACATTTTATTAGTATGTGGCATTTTAATAGATAATTTTTATTTGTCTATATTAAACGATTTTCGTATTTTCTAACAAATCTTATGCCGAATAAGTCGAGGTCAGTGAATGAGTTCTACATAAGTATGTATGTAAGTATATACAGTGGCTCAAACTCAAAATGGGACACTCTGCCATTATTGCAGTTTTCAGGTCAGGTTGATTGAGCTAAATCGGTTTTTGTATACACGTCTAGCCAATTCTTCCCTTACATGTTCAATGACGTTTAAGTCTGGTGATTGTGGAGGTGGTTGCAATAATTTGGGACAGTTATGGATTAACCACATCTTCGCAACTTCGAAAGTATGCTTGGGATCGTTGTCCTGGTAAAAGGCAAAATTGCTCTCGATACCCAATTTAGTTACACTTTGCTTAACATTTGCCTTTAGTACATCAAGAAAGGAAAACCTATTCATATTTCCCTCGAAAAATGTTAAGTTTCCCACTCATGCACTGGACATACAGCCCCAAATCTTCACAGAACCACCACCGTGCTTTACTGTGGCACGTGTATTTTTACGTTCATATTCTGTGTTCAGTTTTCTCCATACGTAGCTCCTGCCATCAGAACCATGTAAATTAAATTTACTTTCATCAGTAAATAAGACCTATAAAACCAAATATTTAGTCAAATTTAACACATTAGTTAACTTTAAATTGTCCTACCGTATTCCAAAAACTTTCTGCTTTTGATAAGTCTTCTTATCAAATTTTAGCCGCTTTGCTTTGTTTCTAACGCTGATAAATGGTTTTGCCTCATAATTCGACCGTGAAAATAATTGGAACGTAAAACACTACGGATTGTTTCTGCGCAGATTGTTTTTTCAAGCTGTTTTTCAGCAAAAAGTTTTAATTCTGGAGCGCTAACAAAAGGATTAAATTTCACTTCCTTCAATATTCGGCGCTCATCATGGATATTAAGTTTCTTTCCTTGACCTTCCCTACTTATGTTGGCCAAACGAAACTCCTTGATGTATCGCGTCACAATATTCTGCACTGTGGATCGGGGTTTTTCAGTTTTTTTTTTGGAAATTTCGCGAATTGATAGCCCTTCAGAATGAAGTTTCACAATTTATTGCCGCTCTTCGAAATTTGTTTGCCTTCCATTTCACAAAAAAATTAAATATAACACACGATGAATATACAATGAACATTTATTGAAATTAATTTGCGGAACTTATTTCAGTTCCAAGAAATAACGGTGTCCCATTTTGCATTTGACATTCAAATCGTATGTGTGTATATTTTTTACTTGTCGCTAGGTACTTTTTTCAGCTCACTCTTGCCTCACCCTGAACGCTTTGCCTTGAAATAGAAATTAATCTTGGTATGTTGCCAAAAGGCCAGTGTACTGCTTAGTGTTAAAACTGACATTGTAGAACTTCAAAAGTTTCAAGTTTTAAACTCGATTCCAAAGCGGCGATCCTAGTGGAAGACACTCGTCGCCTGAAGTCATTTAATATTTAGTTCCAAATTTTAAAGCTCGTACGCGTGCATTTCAATATTCCACGAGTAGGCAATATGCAGCTGCGCCCGTTGTCATAGAAAGCGAAACGGCGGTGAGAGATTGGTGGTCCCCCTCGGCTTGGCCTAATCTCGCCTCCAGTTTGTCGCATATAAGTTTTGGGCGTGTGTGTGTGAGTTTGCTTCAAATTTGGCCCGAACAGCACGCAGCGGCGCTTTGACACGTAACGGTAAGCGCGAATTTTTATTTTATAGATCTGCCGCACATGCATATCGATATAGGCGCATTAAAATTTAACAACTTTCTATAATACGCTTTCCGCCATGCCCAGCGCCTTAGCAGCGCTTCGCCCATTCATTCTAAACAATGGCGACAAAAGAGAAACTGTTTATGGCGAGCGTAGTGCGGCATGGCACACATGAGACCGCGTAATCGACCGCCCACCCCCTAACTACGACGGAGGAGGGTGGAGAGCAGCACGAGTACCCAAGCGTCGACAGAGCACAATAGTCGTCAATTTCAAACTCTAAGGCATGTGCCTGCAAGAAAGGACGCATGAAATCATAAAGGACATTAGTGCGCCAAGTATAATTCGGTTTTATTCGAGGTTTTTACAATTGCAACCTCTGGTGGCGTCGTAAAGCGGACTCCCCTCGCAGTATTAAAGCGTCAATAGCTGCGCAATTCGATCGAACTTCCAATACCTTGTTATTAGGGATGCATGCGCGTAGTAGATAAGGGTGCGTGGCGAGGGGAAATGGCCATCTAGCGTTCATGCAACATATCTTGCTTATAGGTACAAAATGGACTTAAAGTCGGCTGTGTCGAGTTCCATCTTTAATTGCAACGTTTGCCTTCTTCTTTCGCCATTAAGCAGTGCTTGCAACAATATTAATAACCCATAACTGCTGCAGAGAAGGAAAGGGCGAACAGCAAGAATCAAAAATGGGAAAATAAATGTTCAAAACACTCAAAAGTCGTCATTAACATATCCCATTTGTGGGTCCTTTCGCTTTCGCCTTGTTTGCTCAGACGAGTTGTAAAGTTTTTCACTTTCTGCCGCGTGTGAGCGTTCAATCGCCAACATGGGTCACCAACAACAACCACATCGCAGAACGCATCACTTGCATTGTAAGAGATTTTAGGGGTTGCTAATAGCGACACCGTGCCCCATCTCCCCTCGCTAAGCTCTTCTCAGACTTAAGGCACATGCAAGCATGCATAAACTACCAACCGACATACATACATTGGTGCTCAAGCGCGTGTGTGTGGGTGTGTACTTAAGGCCTCCACTTTCTCTTTCTTCGACACCTTGGCCATGAATGCACTTGCACTATCAACCCTTTGCTGCCTGTAAAACATGTATGCGCGCACTGGTGGACCGCTTTAATGAGCGCATCGTGCCGCAGCAGACATGTCTGCTACAACGTCTGAAGGACATGCCGCTAAGGACGCATGGCGCGTCGACGAGTGCACACAAGACGATCGCAACCCCAAAAAAGGGCATGCAAGCACAATAGCTCCCCAGAAGCTGCCGGCTGGTGGAGATGCATTAAAAGGCATTCGGGCGGAAAGTATGCCTCCTTTCAAGTGGGCTCCATGCAGCCACTGCCTGCCGTCTTACACTTCGCGCCACGATCTGTATAGGAACCCTTCGAAGATAAGCATTGTTACTCCGGCCAAAACTTTTTCCTATCCATGATGAATTCCACTCATGAAGCCGCTCACTGCCTGCAAGTGCGCTGTCTTCACGGCAGCGTCAGCGTTAACGTCGACCGTTTATTTTTGCGCTGCAGCGTCACTAGTGAGCATCCGATTGACACTGGCCTTTTTCATAGTGGAAAATACGTCGCAGCTGCCGTTGCTGCTGGCGTTCAGCACATTACCCTACCTCAATCATCTCAGGCGCCGCTTGCATTCGAATGCAGCCACAGCCGGCAGAACGTTTCACTTTCAGCCAGCTCCTTCCGGTTGCATTTCTATCAAAAGAACGCTCCCCTAAGCTCAACTAAACACAGGCGCAGAGTGGTGTGCATATGTGTAACCTTTGAAATTCTATGCCACGATGTCCCCCACTGCCCGTCTTAGTGGCGCTGCCAACACTGCAACTAGATAACGCGTCGCTGCATTAGAAAACATCGCCGCACTGCATTGCAAGCTCCGCAGTGGCCCTTCGAGCTTTTTGCAGAATAAATACACACACATGTGCACATAAGCACTCGCATGCCGAGCTCTAGTCAGGTGTGCAGGTGTGAGGTTTTGAAAGGGCGCTGCACAATGAGTGGTTGGTGGCGTGGGCGACGTGTGTGCAGATGTGTTGGTGTGTGGCAAGTGCATGTGGGTCCTTTTGTGCACTCAAGTGCATGTCGCCGTCGTGTTAAGTGTTTTTGCCTTTGCTGGGGTGTTTTCGTGTGCAATTAAACCTGACGCAGGAGGTGAATGTGTTTTCAGCAACAAAGCAACTCGAGCCTAAAATTTCTTAAGATATGAATGCTGTCTCTACTACTACTGCGAAGTAACTGCTTCTAATTACATATGCGCGTACGTATTTATGTGAGGTGGGTTGGATACTCGTTTGATGAAGATTTGGAATTCTCCATTTTAGAAACTGACTGGTCGAAAAATCGGGCTACAGTGTTCTTTAATGGAAATCTGTCTTTATTATTTTGACAAAACGAATATTTTCCATAAGACAAGTATCCTATCACGTAGTTACTTAAAGGTGGTCCACTTGGAGTACCACAAAAATAAAAAAAATAATAATTAAACTTATTTTGAGATATCAGTATGAAATTTCTCCCACGTCCTTTACTCCTCAAGAAGCTGTTTGTTGGAACCATCGACATCGGTCCACTATAGCACATCGCTACTATTCAAATAGACCGATCAATATCAAGTCGACAACATTGTTCAAACAACTGTTTTGACTGATCATACGATCCCAGAGCTAGATGGTGTGCTGGTATTTCGTCAAATATGTACGTAGTGTTTTCAACTTTTTCTCACAAAATCTTGTATCTTGTATTTCAAGAACAACTATTGAAATTCTTGATAATTTCAGAAGAAAAATTACTCAGAGGCCGATATCTCCGAGAATGAACTGGTTTCTGGATGATACCAACAGACTTTTCTGATGAGAAAGTTTTTCTTGCTAAAATATCTTTCAAGTTGAAAATGGGACTTGATGGAAGGGAAAATGTTTTTAAAAAAGTCATTTCGCATTTCTTAGGTTCAATGAAAGAAATGAACGATTCAGTTGCCATTCCTTCGGGAGTTCTTTCAGTTGTGTTGTCGGTTTACGGAATTATTATAATTCTGATATATGAAAGATTATATAAAAAATTGCATCCAGCCGATACGAAAACAAGGAAAACAAAATTTATTTTACTCCTACAGTCTTTGAGTGCTCGAAAAAAATTACTATCATCTCAACTAGGCATTTGGCTCTGACTCGACAAAGCGAACCAGCAGACAGCATCTTCCGTGGCCAACCAGCTGCCTAGCGGCTATTGACTACTTGAAGAAACAAAAGCTGGCTGCCAGAAAGTGCAAGTTAGAGACCAGACACTGCCCGGAATGAAGTCAACTGCCAATTGGTGGAGTAAAATTAGAAAGAGTGCAGAGATGTGGAAGAAGGTGAATGAATATGAGAGCAAATATTAGATGGCTGTCATCTTTGGACAAAAGTCTACTCACAAGTAAAAGTGAATTTGTAAAGCATGAGGACGCAACAAACAGAGGAGCGAAGAATGCAGACAAGAAGGCATGAAAGCAGGCTTTGTTTTAAGGAACAGCCGTCACAATATCCCACTGATGAGGCACTTATGCATGTGTCACATCGAAAATAAAGAAATAGTAGGGCCACAGAGGAAAACTGAAAAAGTGTAAAAAATAGATGTCTTTGTTTGCCGTTCGGCAGAGCCCAGCAGGACGTGCAGCGATTTGAAGGCTTTCGCGCAGAATGTGCATCAGCAAAGAGCAAACATACAGCACTGCCGTGAACACATTTACGTATGTACCTATATTCACACATACTAAGCATGCTAAATTGGTGGTAGTTTCCGTCTGCTGGAGCTGGTTACACGAGACTCATAGAAATTAATTTTGGAATTAAAGCAATCGCGTATGTGTGGCAACGTAGCGAGATATAGAAATTTCATAGTCATTAGGTAAATGTGGTCCTAAAAGTCCGACACAAAGGCGACTTTTACATCGGCTTATGTGGGTGTGAGTTTCCGAATTGTTTGTGCAACTTTTGTGTATTTTGTACCCACAAATACACACCCGTGCATATTCCATCAACAACACATTCATAGCAATATCAGCAGAAAAAAGTTAAACTTTAAGTCCGAATTATTTCCTTCTATTAGCGTTGCGTATTAGAGTGCTCACACACGCACACATATACATATGTATGTGTGTGTTTGACATTTTTGGGTACTTTCCAAACATTTTGCCAAATTAGAGCGTTTTTTCTCATTTATTTTGAGCATTTTTTTAATTTGAAAATAGCACCCAAATGAACTTCTCACCACTTCTCTTTTGACTCTAAATTGGAGGACACAAGTATGTATTCTGAAAAGTAAGCTTTACGTGTGCATCTGCACAAGCCCAGTAGTCTATTTTAGTAAACATGCACTTGTTGGAAATAAGCAATATCAGACGAATGTCGAATGTTTTCAGAAAAGCAGAGTGACTAACTACGTTGTGTTGCGTTGCGCGGTCATCTTTAGAGCCGAGTTTCTATGTCTCTGTCAAAGGTGTTCCCTAAAGTTCTCAGAATCCCAGCTATATACAAGTGTATGCATAATTCTTGTTTGTTTAGGGAAGCAAACAGAGTTTTCCAAGAAAGAGTAGCAGATTTAACACTAAGTTGTTGGTATCGCAACTTGTATGTGTCAGCTGATGTAATTTACATTACAAGTATTTCGAAGGGCCTTAGTCCACGTAAGGTTTCTAAACTAAGTTTCAGTGTACCATTTTCGGGACCATACGTTGAGGGAGTACCGATCTACGTAGGCAAATATCTCATATGGATGTGACTTCTAAGTACGATCCCGCTTCAAATATTTCTCTTCACAATGTAAAGTTTAGACAATTGCTGTCTGCCTGAAAGTAAGCAAACAAGTTTTGTATCCACTTTTCACAGTTCTAGACAGATAAATAGGCATTTGAACAGAGGTGATTGGTACAAGAACAAAACGGGTAAGATGAGATCACTGAAGGGTTGCAATTGCTGGCGTAATGCGTTGCAAGTAAAAGTGGTGGATGAAGGCTTTGATGAGGCGAAGATACATAAATGTGGAGAAGAGCTGCGGAGCACACTACAGCGCTGAGAAGTGATTTGATTGCTAAGTTGGTGTGACAAGCCAGACAATTCGCCCCTACCCCCCTAGATCTGTATGCAATATATGTATGAAAATATTCGAATATGGGTAAGTCCCACAGTGCAGGGCAATTAGCTATGTCATCATTCTGATGTCGTTGCATCCGAAGCGGACATTTATGCCTGGGAGGTTGCCTTCCTCACCGATATAAGCAAATGCAATAGAAAAGCTTCTTAGGATGCCATTAAATAGCTGGCAACAAGAAAGTGCTCTGCAGTAAAAATCGGTCTTTCAATGGGTTTTAGACGCTGAATAGTAATAGGAACTATATACATGTATGTAATAAATACATATATAAAGAAGGTCGGGTAAGCGTGTAAAATGAAGCAGGTGAATTGAGAAATATATTAATAACTTTTGTTGAAATACATTTATCGGCGTGGCTTGTGCATTTTTTTTTAAATCCTCGCAAGTAATATCGCGATTTGACAATTTAACATTTATACATATATATGTATATATCCAAGTGCATCAGCGCACACGTGGGCATATATGCATATACACAAATTAATTTGCTTTTTAGGTTTTGCAGCCTTTTCCAGTTTTTTATTTCCTCTATAATTTATTTGCGTTTTATGTATTCACATTTCCCCTGTGTAGCGAAGGCATTAGGTATCTTTGGACACGAGTGCGTTATTTTGCGAGTTTGGCACGGCGTTCGCGCTATCTAAGCAGACTTAATTAGAAAGTGGAGCTTCCAGGCAACATCAGAAACGAACATACATGCACGGATATGCATGCAGATGTTTTTTTCTCGGCGAAGGGCTTACATGCGGTCAGCGGTCGCAAGTTTACCCCATTCATTAGGGCTTTTACGAAACCATTGTCTGCTGTACACGTCCCTCAACGCGGTCTGCTGTCCTTAACACAGCTCTTTTTGTCCGCGCAACTACTCGCATGTTTACAAATATGGGCATAGATAAAGACACATATGTACGCACACTTGTCAGGAATACTGACTGAACCTCATTTGGGGTTCGGCGACGTGCATTTATAACCGTTGAGTTGGGTCAAGCCAGCGCGGCAGCAATCCGTACGCACGATGCGTCGCTGCGGCCGCCGCGGTCGTGATGCTAGCTGAGTCCTGAGTTGTTGTTGTTTTTGATGTTTAGTCATTTCTCGCCGACAACCTTATCATATCATTTTCGCCAGTGAGTAGTGAAATTTTTGCTCATTACATTTTAGAATTAATAACCTCCACTTCCCATCTGACCCGGTCACTTTTGTCGCCGCTTATGTATGTGTGTGTATGTATGTATGTCGAATTAGAATAAGTTCAGTGCGCAGTTACTTCTGCTTTCACACTCTCGCATATTGCAGGGACCTGATTGTGTCATGGATCGATAAAGGGTGTGCAAAGCCGCGTCCACACTCGCGACCGCTTCTAATGCGACCGCTTGGCTTGCGGAAACAGGTGGGGAGTGGGTAAGAGCGTGCTTACTCATCTGTGTGTGTTTATAAATGAGTATGTTTTTGGCATGTTGGTGTATGTGTTGCACTTTTGGATGAGGCTAGTGGTGAATGGCGAAATCGAGAGTAATTAGGTTGTGGTGGGGGATAATGGTGTCATGGGGTCCGCATCTAATGCTGAATCCTGAATAAAGTTGAAGATTCGAGTCTATTGTTCTAAATTTTATGTGGACATTCGGAACAATGCCACCGATGGTAGGGTTCACGTAATGGGAAGGATGAAAAATTGTGATTATTAGTTTATTTTTCAAATGTTTTGTGACGCGAACCAATAAAATACGGAAGGCTACAGTTCAGGGGCTACCGAAAGTTATTTGTATAACATTTGAACAGACACTTACAAATGTACAAAGGCGCATCCATCCAGAAAATTCGTTTTGTCTTTTTGCTCCAACAGTATTTATACTCATATCCACACCCATCGGTGTAGCATTCAATTATTGTATTTAGAATATATTATATACATATGTATACATTAAACCAGGTCGATTGTTTATTTTTCTATAAAGTTGTGTATGCGGGAAATGTTTTACGGATCATTATGAACAACTTTGCTTAAGAGACTATGGGTCTGAAATCGGTTTCAAGCCATCGATTTTTAAGACGAAGTTTAAAAATCTGAACAATTGGTTATATGGAAGATATGTGATATAGTTGTCCGATCTTACCGAATCCCACAAATGATCAATATCTCAAAATCTACCGAACACATTTTTATGTTTACTCTATTTTTTAATATTTTCGAAGGTTTGGAAGCCACCATATTAAGTTGCGTAGAGTGCTTGACTAATCCGGTCCGATGTTAAGGAGCACATCTAGTGCAAATTAAAAAAAAAAAACGATTTATTTTCATATTTTAATAGTCTATACAATTAAAAATAACATACTAAACTTTCAAATCAAATAGTTTCTGTGTTACAGTCATTTAAATAAATTATTCCAGAATCACTTGTGAGTCTTTTACTATAATATAATCGCCTTTTTCAATATATATTTTTTTAATGGATTTGCTGTTTTGAGGCCTAACAATAAGTTTTAAAATTTTAAATCTACTTAACTAGACAAGCTCAAGCAAGTGATTGAGCTGTTTTGGTGATACGTTACGAATGTACCAAAGCACTAGCCAAAGGGTTTGGGTGATTTTGTAGTTTAGATATATGTACATTTGGTTCTGCTGTCCTCTACTTTTTTCTTAATAATAGGATTATTCTTCTTCTTTATTGGCGTAGACACCGCTTACGCGATTATAGCCGAGTTAACAACAGCGCGCGAGTCCATTCTTCTTTTCGCTACGTGGCGCCAATTGGATATTCCAAGCAAAGCCAAGTCCTTCTCCACTTGGTCCTTCCAACGGAGTGGAGGTCTTCCTTTTCCTCTGCTTCTCCCAGAGGGTAATGCGTCGAATACTTTCAGAACTGGAGCGTTTTAGTCCATTCGGACAACATGACCTAGCCAGCGTAGCCGCTGCCTTTTAATTCGCTGAACTATCTCAATATCGCCGTATATCTCGTACAGCTCATCGTTGCGTCGAATGCGATATTCGCCGTGGCCAATGCGCAAAGGACCATAAATCTTTCTCTCGAAAACTCGCAATGTCGACTTATCAGCCTATCCATGCCTGACTTACAGAGTTTGGCTTTTGTTCATCGAGAGAGGACTTTACTTCTGGCATATTTTACAAAGAAGCTGATGCATGCTCCCTATCAGTTCTTCGCCGCCGTGTTTGAATAGCTCGGCATTTGTTCTGGCGAACTAAAGATGTGTGATCCACAAAAGTTTATGTCAATACATTATTAGCTATTGCAAGATCTGCTGTATATATGTTGTATAGAGTTGGACCTTGTGGCAAACCAGCCTTCATCGGTCGTTTATCAGATATGAAATCTGCTACTTTAACCATAAATTGTCTATTTTTAGGTAGAATATTTTTGATATATATTATATTTATACATTATAATATAATATTTGCTTGGATCCCCTCTGTCGTCTCAAAATCTTGCCTTTCATCGGTTTTTTCAGGCAAGGAAACAAAAGAAAGTCAGCCTGTCATCTAGGATTTCCTTATTCAAAAATTAGGGGTCACTTTCACACATGCTCAAATTTTCTTGGCACACTTTCACTCACCGTAATTTCTGGTCGTCAATGAGCACTTTTGGGATCATCTTTGCGCACACCTTGACCATGTTCAAGTATTCCGTCACAATGTCATAAATCACAGATTTTGATAAATTTAACATCTGGCAATTAAACAAATTCGTAATCGACGATCTGAGTTCAAAACTTTGCACACATGAGTCACGTTTTCGGAGTTTCTCGAAGTCACATGTTTTTATCAGCGTCGTTCCCGGTCTTCATCAGCGACCTCTTCTTGGCCCTCCAAAAGACCTGGTGCTGCCGAAACACACCACTTCTGGCTTGCTTCTTGTTTCACACAGAATTTAATCGCATACCTCTGCTCTAACGAACGCTGCATTTTCGGCTTGCACCACTCAAGAAACGCGTCACGCGAAAATGTTTGTCTTTACTCTCCAGGTGCTCGGAGACAACAAACCAGCCGCTCGTTCGTTAGCTAGGAACGCCCTCTATCGAATCCAGTCGGTGCGAGCACGCTCCGAAATACAGTCGCGCGGAAGAAAATTAGTCCTATTACTTTCCGGATAAACCCTGTATTTACTTGCTCTATCCTGCTATGTTTTGGGTGAAACCCGAATTGCTGCGTTTGCATTATATTGTTTTCGTGGAGGAAAGGAGTCATCTTTGATAATAACACTTTTTCAAATATTTTAGAAAGACAGGGTAGAATACTCATTGGTCTGTATGAAGAGGCAATGCTAAGATGTTTAAGCGTTAAAATTAATAAATTTAATCTAATTAAATCAGTATTAGTAAGAATATATAAATAGAGTGTGGATCATGAACTACCAGTTAGCGAGATTTTAATTATTTTTTTGTTATGTTCAGATTAATTAGAAGATTGAGCAGATTTCACCTCCTTCTTAGAACGCACGAAATAACTAAAATATATTTTACCTCCGTATAAATGAAACTTTGTTTTCAGAAGAAAAACACATAACTATCCAACCATTGTTTTCACAGGTTACCAGATCATTATTGTTTTTTCGCAGATATCTATTTGTCTAATGCAATTTTAGATTATGTAAATAATCATGAGTTGAAGACATACTACATAGTACATCAAGTCTTGATTTTGCATTTATATTTTGGTTCAATAATCTGCTAAAGACAAAAGAAAGTTGTCAACCCTCCACTCTCGAAGCAATATTTAGAAGTTTGACAGCCTTTGAAGTTGAAGTTGCATGTGCATTTTAATGCACTCAAATCGCTCTAAGCGGCTGACAAACGGCAAACGCAAAGTAATGTGTTTGGAAATCAAAATTTGTTTCGTACACTGCGAAAAATTTGTGAACGTAAAATATAGAGTTAAAATCAAACGATCCGGATGTAGATCCATTATTCTACTTCACGTTTTCATCACAAAAAACTATTTATTAGAGAATATATTAGCACTAGAATTTATTGTGAATACAGAGGATGTTTGAACGCGTGATTGTTCGAGTTGCTATATGGACATAAGCCATTCATCAGTTTCAGTCTTCCTTTGTAAAATTGATGTTGAGATCGCGATGCATAAATATTTAATATTGCAAATAAAGGTAGGGTGATGCATTTAGTCCACAAATATGCTTAACATAAAAAAATTTTCCTCCATGAAGCAGGGACAAATGGCTTAAGTCTCAATAAAAAAAGCTGTCATGGGAGCACTGTAAAAAATTATAGATTTTATGCCACCACAATTTCTCTGAGCAACATTTAGTGCAGTGCACACCAAAAAAAAAATTAAAAGGAAACAATTGTAACCGTAATTACAAGCGTGAAATAAAATATACAAAAGCAAAGCAGCAATTTTAATGCTAAACTGAAAAGGGCTTTGTGCAACATTTTTATTCCAGTTCTCGGCACTTATTTCGGTTTAATTTCTATAAGTTGCTGTTGTCGTATTTTGTGCATAGCCGAGCGCAGCCGATTGCTTTGGGCCTTTAATTGCAATTGCAGGCTTGGTTATGTGCAACGTCTCGCACCGCTGTGCTAGGCTTGCAGTACTTTGCAACGGAACTCAAAGCGTTCTAACATGATTTTAATTATAACAAATGCGGTGTGGCGGCAGGGAATGGCAACGCAGGGAGAAGGGCAGTTGTTTTATGACAAACTTTTGTCTTGTCTTTGGATGTGAGCGCATGTGGCATGGTGTGACTGTGAAAATGTGTCCATTATAACGCCTGCAACTATGTTTCGTGCTGTTTTAGCAGCGGCTTTTAGAAAGCAAGCACCACAATCTTTTTGTTTTGCATCCACCACTGCTAGAATTCTCCAATATTTGCGACAGTAACGCGCACACGCCCAAACCGCTCCACCATTCATTCACGGTGTGTCCGCTTTGAAGTTTGCTGGTATTTAAAATGTTAAAATGCATAAGCATTATCCGAAATGCAAGAGTATAGTAGAAAGCCGACTCGCGTGGCAAATAAGCAAATGTTCAGCTCCGCCACTGGTGGAACAATCAGCATGCTGCATATCTGCGGCGATTTTTAGTGCTCGGAGGCAATGAAGTCCCAATAGATTGCGGCAGTTCTCAGTACCTCGGCCACTTAAGAAATTTAGTGATCTGTTGCAAGTCCCAGCAGCAAGTTTTGCATTAGTTATGTTGCAGTCAGAGATTCCGCGTTACGCTGACGAAAGAATTATTTATAAAAAAAAACTGAATAAAAGGTAAAAATTAGCTGTACTATTTGTTTACGGTACCTTTGCGCAAAACTTAATTCGACGCTGCAAAAAGGTGAAAAAAGAGATTTTGTAATAAATTGACATAGCATGAATGTTAATGCGTCCAGCAATAGACATTTACAGACCTGGTAGCGCCCAACACCACAGCAAATGCTAATACGCGCGCCTCCCTTACCATCGCGTTCTCGCCACCGCACACTCTCACACGCATAACGGTTGGTGGCCGGTTGCATGCCGCTCAGAGGCATAGAGCTGCATATGCACGCATATAACTGTAGCTGGGCTCGATGTCAAAGTACCACTATGGAATGAATTATAAAACAACACGGCATCAAAGCCAACAACCAAAAAGGACCCCATCACTTGGCCAGCAGCTTGATGCGGTTGCTCATACGCCCAGGCGGCTTACTTGAACTGGTTGGTGGCACACGCCGAGGCCGTTGTCAGCGCTGGTGCGGCCGGGAGTGGTTGTGACCATTGGCGATGTTGAAGAAGCAACATGAAATTTTTATTTTATTTAAATGTAATTATCTGCCTGTGTGCAAAAACAAAAAATCGACGAAAAAATAAACCCTCATCATGGAAAATACAAATAAACCATACCAAAAAATCAAAAAAGGCTCAAAACAGAAAAACACAAATGTACGGTGGGCTGAAGGAGTGTGCAGGCATGGGACAGTTGTGCAACAAAAATTTCGTATATACTAGAGCAGCGCTATCCTGGGGGAGTTGGCGTTCGCGCTGTTGCAGATAGCCTGCGACGGCAATGATAGGGAGCGAGAAGGCATAAAATAGCCAAAAAGTTCCAAAAAAGCACTCCAACAGGCATGGGAAAAGAGCTGCATTGCAGGCGTGGCTTTTTTGTACATATTACCAACGCACTACGAAGGCACAACACTCTGCCGCGCTGCTGCATGCAACGAAACCGGAGCTGCAAGTCAACGCGTGATGTGCAGCGGGAGACGTGGGTGACCATCAATGCGGGATAGGCCTTTGCGTGCGTGATGATGCCACCAATGATGCTCGTTTTTGTTGGGTGGCATGTAGTTTTTTGGCGGCGTAAAAACAACAAAAATCCAAAAACAAAACCCATATGAAATATAAAGGAAACAAGAAAAAATCTGCAAAAACAACGAAACATCAAAGGAGGGGCAGAGGCTGGGGAAGAGTGGGTTAACGTTTACCCTTATCTACACACATGTGCACATTCATTCATACAATATAAAGTAGCGCGTCAAATACCAAGCAGCTTCATTTGAGCTTGTCTTTTTGTAAACGTGCGTGTATTCGATGCTTTTTGTTTTTTTGTGTATTACTATGTGATCGGGAAAGTTTGCGTTATAATAACATCATCGCTTTGCTGGTGGGTGGGGGATAAGCAGAGTCAAGTGGCGATAAGAGGGAGTAGAGTAGTGGGGTCACATGGGCGGACTTGGAGTGGGGAGCGCTGGGTTGTATTTATATAATTTGGTGGCCATAATGATGCGAATGGGCTTCGCCTGAAACAACAATAACAACATCATCTAAAAATTCAGCCAGCATTGCTGTTAGCACTGAAAATGAATACAGAAAAATTGTAGGCTGTGTCCTGAGTGTCGGTACAAAAAATTGGTCACACATTAATATTAAATTAAGTTTTTTAAGGAATATTGGGATTATGATCCTTTGAGAGTAAGGTACATGCTTATATTATATATCTCACAAGATGATTTCTACTCCCATCATGCAAGATCTACTTAGATCTCTGACTATAACTAAGATACCTAATGTATTGAGGAAGCTTAGGTAGGTAGATAGGAGTGTAGCCCTGTTGTATTTCGGGCTCAATTAGCTCTAGCTGTGCCATTTTGATGCAGTCGTAGATAATTATTACTATTACGTTTCATTTTCTCTTTCAAACCATTTTGTGGTTTCGATGAAGCTACTAATGTCCGATATGCTTTTTATAGACATCCATTCAAGACTTGGTGTTTGATGGATTCCAAGTGTTCTGTATCGGATCTGCGATAGGGCTGGGCATTCACAGAGAAAGTGGAAAATTATTTCCTTATTTCCAACTATTTCTGTTATTATTTAATAAGTCGTTAGTTCTTTTCTTGTCATATATTGGCTATAACTGTTTAGTTATATTGCATTTTGTTACATCTTTCTATCTGTTATTTGCAACTTGTTAAAATTGTATATCGACCTCATATTCGTTTAGGAAAGCTTCTGCCTTTGCCAATCGTCTGCTTTTTCGTTGCCGAAAATGTTCCTGTGGCAGAGAACCCAGCCCAAGTCTACCTGGAATTTGTCTTCTAGTGAGCTCAGTACTTCCTTGCAGTTGAAGGACTATGCTGGAATTAGTCATGGGCGACGCAAGGCCAGGAGTGCCACCTGGTTACCCGTGTATAAAAGATGCTAGCCGAGTTCGGTAGATGAATAGAGAGAGAAATGTCCAGATTATCATATAAATATACATGTATCTACATATTACTGACTCACTTCAGAAAACTTGTGTTAGAAATATTCTTTGTAACTGCCCGAAGGTTGTCCCTTGTTATTTTGGTGATTGTTGTGAGGTGTTTTATGAAATGATATTTCAAAAAAATGTATTTCCCTAATTCTATTTCATCTAGTGGGGATTACTTTGAAGGCGACAAAATAAATATTGATGAATGATTAAATATTTTGCATTTTATTTAAAAATTTCGGGTACTTTTTGTCGCGATGTATAATAATTTTGCACCCGAACTTAACCCTTCCTTACTTGCTGATATATTGGGTCGTTCACTAAGTAATTTCGTTTGATGACAACAGGTGATCATATTGAACTTTTTGATATTTGAAAAGCGCAGCTCTATCGAAAGAAGTTTTTTCGGTATATCTTACTGTATTTTTACCAAAAGTCTAAAATGCAGTTCAAGAAAGGCAAAAATTATGTAATGTGTACTTAGAAGATGTGTTGACCTAATGTCAGAAAACATAGCCTAGCCTCTAAAGGACGAAGCTGATGTGGATAAAATAAAGTCGTTGGTCAATGCAAATCGTCGAATAAAAATTCTAGAGATTGCCGAAAGATAGAATTTGTTTAACGTGACCATTTACAAGTATACGAAACATCTAACATAATTTTCTTTGTCGCATTAAAAAAGCGACTTACGTATCAAACGTCAGTGAAGTTATCCAAAAATGTAGTGTTCCACCACGATAATGCGAGACCTCTTACTGGTTTGATGACTCGCCAAAAAATTTTGCAGCTTGAATGTGATGTGCAACCACACCCACCATATTTTCCAACCTTTCACTTCACTTTCAGACTATTACTTGTTCCTGTCTCTAAAAAATTTTTTGGATGAAAGAACCCTATCTCAAATCAGGCTTCAAAAACCACCAGCTTTGTGCCTGCAAAAGGTATAAGAATAAAAATGGAGTATACCATATATGTCTAATTGAAATTACAGGAAATGATTTACGTAATAAAAAATCGTGTGTATACGTAAATTGCACTAAAAATGAACTTACTTAGTGAACGATTCAATAGTATTAATATAATTAGTGTATGTATTTTATTATCTGCAAAACAACAAAGGCTAGTGAATCGATCTCATCGTCTGAGCTCATAATAATTGCCATAACATAGCACAAAACTTGACATATACTTTAATTTGCACTGGGTATCGCAGTCGCAAGACCTGTGGCCTAAAATTAAAAAATTGGGTATGGGTCGGTCCGCCCTCTAATAGGTTTAATGGACATATCTCCTAAAGCATTGCAGCCACAATAACTAAACTCGCCTAGAACAACTATTATAAGAATTTCTTACGATATCGTCAAAATAGATAAAATCGGAGAATAATCCCGCCCACTCCCACATAACGGTACGGTTGAAGACTACTAAAAGCGTGATAAATCGATAACAAATACGTCAGAGACATTAAATTTTACCTATGATATGGTATGAGAGTAATTTAAAGGAGCCGCGATCAAAATTGGACGATGGGTGTGGCACCGCCCTCCCTTAGATGAAATCACAATTCTCAGGACTTGATCCGCTGATTCCAACTAAATCCGGCACGTGACATTCCTACGAGCAGCAATTAAAATAATGTAATAAAACTTTGCACGAATAGTTCCTTTGAGGTGTGCCACCTTATGACCAAAAATCTAACCGAAATGTTTAAGTTCCTGGGTACCGAATATGTGGACTCACTACCCATAGTTGACTTTTTATGTTTCAATAAAAAATGTAGTTTGCTAAGTTGGTGAAAGTGTTCTTAATTACTGTGTCAAATATGAGGGTGATCTGTCAACTGTCAGTTGTCAGCTTCTTTACAGGAGCTGCTTAAGTGGATACAACTCAGTGGGATTTTCACAATGGATAAAAATATCGACAAAAGAATTTGTCACAAATTTTGTATTTCTAATCAAATTTTGTGTGCCGAACAGTTACGAATGCTGGAAAAGGCTTACAGTTATTTAGTTTTGTCAAAAACGCAAGCTTACGAGTGGTACAAAGTCTTCAAAGACGGTCGAGAGATCGTTGAAGACATGCCTCGTTCTGGACGATCGGCGACCTCTTCAACTGACGAAAATATTAAAAAAGTGAAGAAAATGGTGATTTAAAATTGTTACCCTAGTGTTAAAAAGATGGCAAACGAGCTAGACATCTCTCGGAAGACCTAATGATTTTCCAATGATTTCGGTGGATATTTTGGATTTGGAACACGTTCCTGCTTAACTCGTCCCGATAAATCTGTTTCTTTTTGCACAAAAATTGCCATAAACAGGTATCTTTGAACATGCTTGATCGTGCGAATTTTTACCCCACATTAATGGAGAGCAATATAACTGCCGATGAGACATGGGTGTATAGTTTGACATGAAAACCAGTCAACAATCATCGGAATTGAGGGGAAAAACGAGCCGAAACCAAACAAAAACCACGCCAAAGCCGTCCAAAAATCAAGATGATGCTCATTGTGTTTTTGTTTTTGGTGGTTGGGTGCATCATGAATCTGTTACAGAGGGAGTTCTATTTTGCTGTATTGAGGCATTTGAGTGAGAACATCCATCGAAAATGGCGGAAATTGTGGAATAAAAATTCATGGATTTCACGCTAATGCACCTTCGCATCGAGCCACGATTATGACCGAATTTAATGCTAAAATGCAATGAATACCATCGATCACCCACCGTATTCTCCACATTTGACTCCGTGTAAGTTTTTCTTGTTCCTCAAACTGAAATTGCCGCTCCGTGGCACCCGTTTTCAGTTGATCGAAGTCATAAAATAAAATTTGCTGAAGAAGCTGAAGGGTATTCTAAAAAGCTTATATCGCATATATCGACCAATATGTGAGTTAACTTAATAAAATAAAGAGAGTTGTTTTAAAAACGGCGCATATTTCTGCTTAAAATTAATAAAAACCTACCAAATAGCAACGTACTCTTCATTAGTTTGATACTACAAAAGCAAAATCGCATGCAAACACAATAATTGCTTATACATGTCCTAGATACTTCCAGACTGCTTCTCAGTGACACACAGTGGATGAGTATTTGTCGTCTACGCATAATTACCACTACTTATCTACGGCACATTTGCGCCAGGGTTATGGCAGACACATGTATGTGAGTTAACGGTTGATTTGAGACCATAATTTCACAGCAGCACTTGGTGACCTTCATTAACTCCCCTTTGCCCTGTATGCAGATGTCACCCTCACCGCCTTTCGGTGGATATTCTTAGCATTCCATGCATGGATGCATGTATGTGAACAACTTGGGTTTCCCTATCTCAACTGCTGATGAAGTTGAGTTGGCTTCGCACGGCAACAGCAACAGCAACAGAAATAACGGTGTCATCACATATTTTGGCCACACCGCCTTAACGGCAACGTCTTAAATACAGAATCCACCCACGGAACGCTCATATGATGTCAAGGTCGGCGATGACCTCTTTCTGCCGTCTCCGAAGTGTCAGAACTGTCTGCATGTGGCGTCCATTCAGGTGTGAATTTCGTCGAACTTCCGACGGAAATATTTTTGGCACTCTTTGTATGTTAATCTTGCAATTACTTATGCGCTTACAGCGAAACGCTTTTGTGGGGTGTTGCCTTGCCGGTCCAAGCGCCAAGATATACCCGTGTAGGTTTGTGTATGTGCTTTGGTTATTGTAAGACTTTTTGTTGGGACGGTAGTTGATGTTGGAAGCGAAGACTGTGGGCGGCATTCGAAGCGTAGGAAGAGTCGTAAGGAAGGCAAGTGCGGGAAGAAGGCGGAAAAGGAGCCGTAGAAGAAGGACACGACATTCATGTAAACATATTCTGTGTGCAGTGTCTTGATATTATATGGTATTTTGCAGCTATGTAGTAGTGTGAGGTAAAATTGTTTTGTGCCCTCTGGAAACGATGCCACGACCTTGGACTTGAACTTGACCTTGATTTTGTTTGTCTTGGCGAAAATGTGTTATTGCACTGTTATTGTTTCACTTAAACTGTAGCCTCACAAAAATCAATATCAATGAAATGGTGACTTTTATTCTTGTTTTTTTGTTGTTTACATGTTGCTCTTATGATTGCTCTGTTGCCCAAGAAGCAAATATGTATGTTCAATCATGTAAACACATATATTAACGGGTGTGGAAGATATGACTTGTGGATCATTTATGTGGATAGATCATGGTCATTGTTTTCTCATGTATGTATTTGCGAATATACATATGTATGTATATCTGTCCGTACACGCAAACGAATACTTGAGGGAAAATTGAGACATCTTGATAACACTGTGGACGTATTCCCTGGCGCTTTGAGGGCTTTGGTATTGCAAAAAAAATCGTACTATTGGCACGTCCTCAAGATGCTGTTAAACAAAACAATATAAAGTACCATAATTAAACGACCATTTTAAATAAAAAACCAACTCGGTACAGACTGTAATTGCCAAATTTCCTCATATGGCAAAGTTCCTAACTACCTACCTCAGCAATTTATACCTGACTCCTCAGCAGATATTCGACCTATTCTTCTTTCCTTTCTTCTTTTAAATCCATGTGCTTCAGTTTGGAATGTGGCGATTATGGCGATTACACTACAAACACGTACATATGTATATGTCACCATTTTAAACTAAACAAGATTTTCACTTTGAAATAAATCAAGCATAAATATGTATCTCAAATCTTAACTAAATATTTTCGATATCAGACTACATCTTTCCTAGACCCAGATACCGTATATGATAAGCTCTCAGTGCATACCAAATTATAAGTAAATGTTTGGCATACTATATACTAACGTGAGTATTCATATTTCCGAGATAACAGTGTGGTCTGGTGTTACAAATCAAAATGATTCTTTCCCTTAACTTCCATATAATTTAAAAAAAGTTATCAAACCAATCGTGACAATTCTTTAAATATCTTCAAAATAGGCTCCTTCTGCGTCGATGCAGCGCGATTTTCAAACATTGAAGGTATTCTCCGGAATAGTCTTCAGAGCCGAGGTGCATGCTTCTTGAATCCCCTCTGTTGTTGTTTGTCCCCTCTGTCAAAATGCTTGCCTTTCATCGGCTTTTTCAGGCAAGGAAACAAAAAAGTCCGGGGGCAACATCTGGGCTGTAGGGCGGTTTCGGAAGCGTTGGGCTGTCGGTCTTGGTTACGTAGCTGTTCACAAGAAAGGCGGTGTGAGCCGGGGCGTTGTCGCAACTGGCGTTGTGCAACTTCTAATCAGGTATGATATCTTGTCGGATCCGATTGACCCTTCGTTTCAGTCTCTTACGGACTTCCACCCAAAGCTTAGGGATAACGGTTTGTACAGGAGGAAAAAAATCGTGGTGGACGATGCCCTTGCTGACAATGAGCGTCGTTTTCTCTTTGGATTTGCTTATTCATCAGCGACCTCTTCCCGACCCTCCAAAAAGGGCTGATGCTACCGAAACACACCATTTCTTACTAAAGCAACATCTGAGTAAGCCTGCTTAATCATATCAAATATCTTTGTTGCAGATTTATCGAGTTTCACGTAGAATTTAATCGCGTACCTCTGCTCTAACGAACGCTCCAATTGAACAGCATTAACTGAAAATAGTCGCAAATATTTAATAAATCCAGTCATATGCTCTCTATTATCCATATATAGATTTTCTTCTTGGTCGATAGTTTTCGGCGCCTATGCGCCTCCCTTTTCAACCAACCAACCAACCTAGCAACGAATGTTGAGCTTATAAGACCTGACCAATTAAAAATATTTTCAACAACCGCTGATTGTGCAAGATGTTGCCGCTGCATGTAAACTCAAAATGACAATTCTCGAGACAGTTTTGATATATTTTGCGGCTTGCGAAATACGAGAATCCATTAAACCTGACTGGGAAACAATACCTCACTTAAGCACTTATATCCGTTACTTTGTTTTAAAAAAATTAAAAGTCTTGTAGGTTTAGACTTAATGTGAGCTTTTACTTCATTTGAATAGAAATTACTGCATATTCCGGTCTTTTGATGGCACATCCTTTGTAAAGTCTTAATACTCGTTGCACTCAGTTAATTGTGATGAAAATGTTCTCTTATTATCCAAATGAATAATAAATGCGCAGCGTTAATCTTCATATTATTTGGTTTCAACGTAAATGACAGAATCAACAATAAGGCAGATAACACTGCCTGATTATGCATTTTAATGACGCTCACAAAACTACAATGAAAGGTTCTGTACCAGTTCTAGCTGGAAATAGGAATATTTTAAGTTTATGTAGTTTTTGAGTGTCCTAAGCAGAAATATATTTCATTTTTAAAACAACGTAGTCGCTTTGAAAACTTCTATAATTGGCGCATATTAGGATTGTATACTTCATCTACCCTATTAGATTCCTGGCGGAAATATTCGCTTGCTCTTCATTTCGTTCACAAAGCTTAGTAGGAACATAATATAAATAATTGTTTGAAACTTGTAATTGATATTCATATTCATCCGGAAGCTTGAAAACTGTAGAATTTCATAGAAAAATATTTTTTATGTGAATTTGGTCCTTTGAATAACCTAGGATGATTGTGGCGCTGCCAGTATGGGATAAAGTTAGTGCTCTTGAGAACAAAACAACCCTAGTGGTTTTGGCTTCGTAAATGAATTTTTTTTTTTTACTTGTTTACCTTTTTTACAAACCAAGGAACTCATCACACTTTCTGTCTTCCCGTTTTGTATAACTTAATAATTAATGCGAGCTATATCCTATAGACACTCAATATCGGCGGTTTTTGGGGAGAAAATTACGAGTACAAAGTTTCACATCGACATCCCGAAAACTAAGGTATTATTATCATAAATATGGACAGACAGACAAACGGATATAGCTAAATAGGCTCAGTTTATCATTCAAAAGTATACTTTATGAGGGTCTCCAACGCTTTGTTTTGGGTGTTACAAATTCCAAGGAAAACTCAGGGTATAAAAATATTAGTGAGTATTTCAAATTTTATCTTATAATAATCAAGTGATATAATCGTTTTCTTTATACCTTAAATTCTATTTCTTGTTACTTAAATAGGGTATATTTAGTTTGCCATTGAGTTTGTAACTCGAAGAAAGAAAGGTCGGAGACCCTATAAAATATATTCTGATTATGTAAAGCAAGTAAAAGACTAAAAAGTTTAATATATACTTATTTTTAAACATAAGCCTTACGGCGCAGACACCGCTTACACGGTTATAGCCGCGTTAACAATAGCGTACCAGTCGTTTCTCCTTTTTGATATGTGGCGCCAATTGGAAATTCCAAGCGAAGCTAGGTACTTCTTCACCTGATCTTTGCGACGGGACGGCTTCCTCTTCCTCTGCTTCCCCCGGCAGGTACTGCGCCTAAAACTATCAGAGCTAGAGTGTTTTCTTCCATCCGGGCAACATGACCTAGCCAGCGTAGCCGCTGTCATTTAATTCGCTGAATTATGTGAATGTCGTCATAGTATATCTCATACCGCTCATCGCTCCATCGAATGCGATATTCGCCATGACCAATGCGTAAAGGATCATAAATCTTTTCTCACGAAAACTCGTAACGTCGACTATCAGATGTTGTCATCGTTCTCTGCACCATATAGCAGGATGGAAATAATGAATGACTTATAGAGTTTGGTTTTTTTCATCGAGAGAGGACTTTACTTATAAATTGCCTATCCAGTCCAAGGTAGCAATTGTTGGCAAGAGTTATTCAGCGTTGGATTTCGACGCTGACATTGCAGTTGGTGCTAATACTGGTTCCAAGATAGTCGAAATTATCTACGACTTCGAAGTAATGACTGTCAGCAGTGACGAGGGAGCCTAGTCGCGAGTGCGACGACTGTTAGTTTGATGACAGGAGATATTTCGTCTTGCCTTCGAAGAGGGCCTTTTCCAAGATTTGGCGCATGGTGAATATCTGGTGAGTTGTTGATTTTCCAAGCCTAAGGCCACACTGATAAGGTAAAATCAATTGTTGACGGTGGGCTTTCTTTCACACAATACGCTCGATATGCGATGTTGAGGACTTTTGTGGATTGGGCAGAGGAAACTTAAATTTCAATCGTTGGGCATGCTTTCGTCCATTGGCCCCGGCCGCTTTGTTATTCTTCAGGCGAGTAAATGCTATTCGAAGTTCTTCATGGTCGGCCATTGGAAATCCCTCATGGTATATTCATTATATTTGTGCAATCCCTTGGATTCTTATACCGGAAAGAGCGTTTTGCATTTATGTATGTATTCATAACTAGTATTTTTACTGTAACCACAGCAAGACATGGCCGATTCCACCAGCATGCTTATAGATTTTATTTGTTGCTTTTTTACTTTATTTATTTATGGTATAAATAAATTTGATATTTAGCCACAATAAGAGCTAGTTTTATTTTATGCTCATCTACTACACATACTATATAAATATTTGTGTTATTTTTCTTTTCTTAAAAAGTATTTTAGTGCATCATTAGCACGAGTGTTTGTATGTGAATCTACTTATTGCTAACGAACTTCGGAAGAGGAATAACATAATTCAATTTTAAGTTTTGGGAATGAAAGCAATTAAAAATTCAGAGCAACTTTTCTAGAAATAAATGAAAAAACTTCAATGAATCTTCAAATCCCATCTATGCTCGTCCTCCATTGGGGTCCAAGTGGAGGCTTCAACTATGGTGGGTTGGTATGCGCCTCGTCAGTGTATTTGAATTTGGAATTTCGTCAGGAGACACCACTGTCGCACCGCCCCTATAGTTAAAATAGCAATTCAAATTTACTCACATCTTTCTATTTGTGTGTGTGTGTTTTCGAGCGCAAGTGAGCACAAGGATATTACCGAAATTAATTTTTGTTTTGCCACCACACAAGTTGGCTCCTTCGCTAATATGGTGGCATACGAGTTGTATAATACCACCCTGCGGCATGCGTGAGTGGCACAACTTTATGTTTAGTTGCGTTCAAGTTTTGCAAACGCGTGCGCATGGCAACAGCGAAAGGAATAATGTATGGTATTGTTTACTTTTTTCCGTTCAACGCCAACTTTATTTTATTTTTTACGAGCATTCCCCGTCCTCTCACTCCGCAACCCCACAAAGACAGCGAGATATGCTTTCACGAATATTCTACGCACAAATATTCATAAGCTGAATTTTCACACACATACATATGTACATATACATATATACATGAGTTAGTGCGCACTGTATACGGATCACATGTGTTGTTGTAAACTTTTTTTAATTTTAGAGTAATGAGTAACCACCACATTATTACTACTGCGCGCGTTGGCTGGCCTTACCTCTTCGTGTCTTCGTGTGTTTCAGACGCTTGTGAACGCTACTTATGTGCCGCAAAAGAATAACAAAGTTCGCCGCATTTGCTCAACCGAAGCAGTTGTCAAGAAAGTAGCTGGAGATGGATGGATGGATGTGTCGGTGTGGATGGTGCGGCAAGTGGAGGGGTTGCGCAAGGAAGCAGCAAATTCTATTTAAATTGTGTACAACATTATTAGAAAGTTTTCACAAAAAGTACCAACAAAAATGCCTTGTGCAATTACAACAAGCAGTACATACACAAACATTCACGAGGAGCAGAGCAGAGCGCATAAGAAAAATTTTAATTTGCCTCTCGGCAACACAAAGCTTCACATGTGCGGCAAGTAACGAAAGAACTCAAAGTGAGGACCCTAAAAAATTGAAGGGAGTAGGGGTGAGGTTAAGAGAAAAGAAAAAGGAAAATTGAAGCGTTTGAAGAAAAGCGCGACTGGCACCGACAAGGCAAGCGACAATGCGGCCCGCTGAGGCCGGGGAAAAGACCGGGTTGTCGCTGGGCGGCGGGTATAGCCGAATCTGCTTGTTTAAAAGTAAAACCGCAGAATTGTTTCTACTCTTTCTACTTCGCCAACGTCTTCATACTTTTTAGTAAGAATACATTTTAGCTTTTCGTGAGTTTGGTTTGCTTTTTTGCTTTCTCTTTGTTAATATTTGAATAATTTCGGGTTTACTCATCACTACTAGTTGTACATTAACATTATCGCCGGTTGGGTAACCAGCTTAAATGTGGCAGTCGGGAACAGTTAGAAGAAGGCTCTACATATGTAATATTTTAACATGGTTGTAAAACATTTTTTGAGTTGTTAAATTAATTTATTTTTTGAAAGTAAAATTGACGCCATAATTCCATGATTTTGAATGGCTGCCGTCCGTCCGTGCGAGCAGTAACTTGAGTAAAAAGCGGTAAAAAATAAATTAATTTAACAACTCAAAAAATGTAGATGTATTGATGAAATTTGGTGGACATATTTCTTGGCACCTCTGCCATGCCCACAAAACGCCATTAAATTAAGATAAGGAACTCAAATTTAGCACAACGAAAGAAGAGAACCTGCTCTTCGAAAATCTTTTAAAAGCAGGCGTGGCCCCGCACCGTAGCATATTCTATGTACTTAGGGCCATCTTTCATTTATTTGGCACTGTCGGTAAGAGTTCCTATTAGAGGGCGGCGTTTTGTAGGCCTGTCATTGATCCGATTACGGCTATCTTCGAACTCATCCTCACTTTTTAGCCAAGAAACCCGTGTATTAAATTTCTTAAGTTAAGTTAAGCGTGTATTAAGTTTTAAGTTAGCGTAGCCGCTGTCTTTTAAATCGCTGAACTATGTCAATGTCGTCGTATATCTCATACAGGTCATTGTTCCATCGAATGTACATAATATTCGCCTTGGGCAATGCGCAAATGACCATAAATCTTTCGCATAATTTTTCTCTCGAAAACTTCTAAGACCATCTCATCAGATATTGTCATCGTCCATGCCTCTGCACCACATATCAAGACGGGAATACATAATAATATCAATACCAGAAATTTATGTGTTCTGAGTTTCATTAAGATGCCTTACAGATTGAACAATATATTATTTTTTACCAACGATGGTGTTTTGCAACTTTCATACTCAATTATTACGAACTGAACACTTAACAATATTTCTTTCAGAACAATATTAATTTTATCGTTTATCTCTACTTTTAATCTAACCCTAGTGTCTGTAATTTACCTATTCTTGTAAATTCCATATATATATATATATATATATATATATATATATATACGAGTATATATATAAAACTTCCAAGCGGACATGTGGAAGATTTCCTCCAATTTCATCAATTTGAGGCACCTGAATACATTAAAGAAAAAGTTTCTATCAGCATTTCATTAGATATATTATGTAATGACTCATATATGCGGCATAAAGTCAAGCATATGTTCGAAAATATTTACTGTATTAGGTATATGAGGATAGGGAAATTATTGACTCAATTTTACCCACAAATATTGCTGTTTTCATAAAAAGTTAGCCATAGACCCTCGTGTAATTTAATCGGTCTCTAGGGAGTTGAACAATTATAGTGCGATTTTAAAAAAATTGTAATCATTAGATGACTTACGTTTAAGACTTTAAGTGCAAAGATTTATCCCGATATATTCATTGGTGTGGTATACATGAAAGTAAAAGAATAAAATGGAATTTAAAAATATTATAAATAAAATGTTGAAAAATGGAATAAAGGTGGGTGGAGCCATGCCCACTGATACTGACTCCTTTGAAATCTGTTCTTAACATCGCGCCACCGAAAGAATAAATTGGCACAAGCCTTTGAAGGAGAAGCATTGACATATAAATAGCTTTTTCCTAGGACAGCAACTACGCTGTATGAACAAGCCTCAGGATATGAAATTATTTAAAAAGGTCATCCCTATAGGACAGAAAAGAGAATAACTGAAGTACTTTTCGGCATGCGAAGTTTAAGTTCCTTCTTCGTCGATGCAGCGTAGCCAGCGCGATTTCCAAGCATTGAATTCGTCAGGGAAGACATTCTCCGAATAGCCTTGAGAGCCAAGAAGCATGTTTCTTGGATCCCCTCTGTCATCTCAAAATGCCTGCCTTTCATCGGCCTTTTTCAGGCAAGGAAATAAAAAAAATCCGGGGCCACATCTGGGCTGTGGAGCGGCTTCGGAAACGTTGGGGTGCCGGCCTTGGTTATGTAGCTGTTCACAAGAAACAGCCGGTGTGAGCCGGGACGTTGTGGTGGTGCAACTTCCTGCGATATCTTGTCGTACCCAATTGACCCTTCGTTTGAGTCTTTTCAGGACTTCCACGTAAAACCTGGTGTTGAGGGTTTGTCCAGAAGGAACAAATTCATGGTCGATGCCTTTGATGTCAAAACAGACAATGCGCATAATTTTTCACGGTCCTCATCAGCGATTTCTTCCATCGGTTCACGCACTAAAGTACAGTCGCGGCCGAAGAAAATCAGTTCTATTACTTTTCGAACAAACTCTGTACATCTGAATTGAAAGTTACATCCCGCTGTTATGTCTTTGTGTTTTTGAAGATCCAGCAAGTTAGAGTAGCTAGAGAACATAGTTCATTATTCCCGAAGATATCCATTACGAAGCTTACTTGTTCAGCCGTTTAATGGAAAGCAGGGCAGGATAAGTCCTGATAGATATTTTGGTACCAAGTTATGGCTGATTTGCTCATCAAGTCTCAACATATTTTCTAAAGAATTCTCTCAGCCAACTCTGGTATTTGTATGTGTGCTTTTTCAGGTCGGGAAAAGGATGCAAATAAATTATGCGCATTCATCTACACATGCAAAAGATCGTTCAAATTTAAGATACTCAACTCAGTTGTTACTCATTTCATCGGCAGCTAATGCGCTCCATTCTTTCTTGTCATACACCCACACAAGTGCCATTCTTGATGGGTCAGGAGGTAGGAATTAAAACCACAAATGTTGCTCATGTCTTGTAAAATTAGTATAAAACCACTTGTGCCGCACATAATGTTTGGCACAAATACGCATACACATGTGCACATAAGCAAGCATTCAGCTCCTTGACAACCAAAAAGAATTCTTGCAAAACTTTTCGCTTCTCTAAAAATGTGAAGCTCCGAGTAAGCACTGGATGCTCAGCGAAATTCGAAGAGTGTAAAGGGGATTCTTGAAGAAGGAAGTTTGCTCTAAAGTTGATACACATGCTTGGGCTGAAAGAGTGTTCCCATAGAACCTCGTATTTTATTTCAACTGCCATTTACCATATGCGCATACAACAATGTGCCTCATTACATACATATAGTATATATGAACTTATGGTTAGTATGTGTATATGTACATATGTATGCAAGCAAATGCGGTTATTTACACATGGGGCTCAATGTGGGTCGCAAATCGCAAGCGCGTTGGGAGGGGAATGGAAAGCTGTACAAATAAAGTAAGTTATGGCGAATGACTCAAGAAATAGCTGAGCCTTTAAAAACGAGCGCTAAGCAAGCCAATTGTATGCTGAAGACTTCACTTGAAAAATTGACGAATTCAAAATAAATATCAATAATAACGTTTGCTAATATAATAGTTTGATATGTATGTTCTTATAAACCCCACACCTGTAAGTGTATAAATCCTGATTATTGACGCCATTCAAAAGAAAAAACGTCAACCTACCACCTCATTAAGCTGGGGCTATTTCGGTGTATTTTATTACATTTAAAGGAACCACTTAGAACGGGACCAAACTACTACTATCCTATGAAAGGATTCGTCAATATCAGCCAGAAACTTAATATCTTTGCGGTTCTTCGATAGATTCGATTTGCAGATTTTTTAGCGATCTCAGTATGCAAACTTTATACCTAAACTAACTATTGCACTGTTCGAATAGCATTTCTGCTGAAATCTATCGCTATTGTCCTCGTTTTATTTGCAAACTGAGTTCCTCGTAATGACTTTTCTGCAATGCTAGAGTAAGTGCTTTCAAACAGAATGCAGAAAAAAACATTCATTTCCATTGCACTGAAACCATCCATCTGACGATCAACTTTTTTCTGTTCCTTCCTATCTTGATTGTTAGGTATAAATATACTTAAAGTCGAATTAAGGTTACTTAAAGAGAACAACCTACTTTTGAAGAAAATAATTGGAGCTGCAGAACTAAACAGAGAAGGTACCATCTTCTGTAAAAGTGTACAACTGCTGGCGTATGCCGATGATATTGATATCATTGGTTTCAACAACCGCGCCGTTAGTTCTGCTTTCATCAGCGAGACAAAATACATATCTCCTGTCATCCAATAAACAATCGTCGCACTCGCGACTAGCACCCACGTCACTGTTGACAGCCATAACTTCGAACTCGTGGATAATTTCGTCTAACTTGGAACCACCTTTAACACCAACAACAATGTCAGCCTCGAAATCCAACGCAGAATTTCTTGCCAACAAGTGCTACTTCGGACTAAGTACTCGTATGCAATTGAGAAGTAAAGTCCTCTCTCGATGATCAAAAACCAAAATAAAAGAAGTTTTCCAAAGTAAACAGGACTTAAAAAAAAGAACAAATATTTTTTTTTGGCAAAATCAATTTATTTTATTTAAAATAGTCTCCTTATGCTTCAATACACCTTCTTCTTCTTCATTACTGGCGTAGACACGGTTCAAAAGCATGTCGAACGAGTATTTTATACTGACACTTAAAACGCAATAACTTCACTTCCAAAATGTCATGAAATTCTCACTGAACAATCTATAGAGATAACAGATTCTAACGCACCAGTCGACATATAGATGGCGCCACCAGAGGTCGCTAGAATCAAAATGTCCTGTTTACTTCGGAAAGCATCTTGTATATAAGTCACTTATTACTCCAGTTCTGCTATGTGGTGCAGAGGCATCGACGACAACAGCATCTGATGAGTGGGTTCTGTGGAAGATTTATGGTTCTTTGCGCGTTGGCCACGACGCTGCAATGGAACGATGAGCTATATGAGATATAAGACGACATTGACATAGTTCAGCGAATTAAAAGACTGTGGCTGCGCTGGCTTGGTCTTGTTATCCGAATGGACGAAAACACTCCAGCTCTGGAAGTATTCGACGCAGTATCCGCGGGGGGAACAGAGAAAGAGAAAGACCTCCACTCCGTTGGAAAGACCAGATGGAAAAGGACCTGGTTCCGTTTAGGATCTCCAATTGGTGCCACATTGCAAAAACAAGAAACGACTGGCGAGCTGTTGTTAACTTGTCTATAACCGCGTAAGCGGTTTCTACGCCAGTAAAGAAGAAGAAGAAGATGTATGAAAACAAAGGTCCTTTGTGAAGATCTTCAAGTTGATTATGGTGGCTATAGGCTAAAGTGTTCGAAGATGTTAGCGTTGCCATGCATAATAATCTAAGAGGAATTACGTGAAGATTTATTGTCAAATAAAAAAGTTTTCCTGTCGACATTGGCGTTTCCAACAAACGAACAGCTTCTTGGGGACGAAAAGACCTGTGTAAAATTTCAGATCCATATCTTAAAAACTAAGTTAGTAGTGCATACTGACGGACGCGTGTATACAGACGGACATACATATGGACATGACTATATCGACTCAGGCCTAGAGTCTCCGACGCCGCTTTCTGGGTGTTACAAACTTCGCGGCAACATTAATAGCCCCATTTTCAGGGTATAATAGCTAACTTTTGGCTTGTGAGGGAGTTCTTCCAATATACTATGTAGTTAGTATTTTCATGGGCACCCTCCATCGACTTGAAAAAATTTAGTTTTAGATAGGGCTCCATCTGTAAGAATTTTACTTTGATCTATTTAAAAATTTAGAAGAATATTTAAACATATTATTGCATATTTTAAAAAGATAAAAAAAGAAAAATGGATTATTTGAAATAATCAGGTCCACCTAACCATTTAATATTCAACGTGATTGTGATGAGGCCAGCTCAGGGCTTTCAAAATATATAATTCTTTTTTTCAATTTCAAGTGAGGAATTCCTAGGTTTTTATTATCGAATGTACTGTTCTTTAAGGAAAATAAAAACAAGTACATATATTTTACAGTATATGTTAGATTCTAATTATTTACTAAAGATAAGTCCACAGCTAGCAAAGCATTTGTACAGTTAAGGCTGATATTCATTTAAACCACGTAGAAGAAAGGCGGTATCTGCAACTGTAGTTAATAAATGCAAGCCTCCTATTGGCTGTTGGATGCCTACCTCAGGCAACAACAAAATGTCCAACGCATAGATACGTGTGTATTACGAAAGCCAATCACACTATCGCAAAAGCTTAAAACAAATCTAGGACATCCCCTTTTTGCATGTCCCGCACACTAAAAACCCCCTCAACTGGAAGCAAAGCCATAAAATCGACACAATCCATGCCAATGGAGGGCGGGTGCACACAACGTGGCCCTCTGGCTGAGCCGAGCGACCGCGCTATCGACCCAAGAACCGAGAGAGGCGAACACTAACAACTAAGCCGTAAGCACCTCCACGTTTACACGAAGGACATACCCATTGGGTCTGAATGTGGATAGATGAATGCGCAAAGCATGTGTGTGTTTGTGGCTTGCTAGTGTGCCTGACTATTAGCGTTGTTGCTGTTGTTGGCTGTTAAAAAAGGATTCATTTCCGTCGGCAAAACTCGCACACGACGTGCTCGTTCTCGTACGATTTCTAGTATTCGTCGTCGCTGTTGGCGGTTGCCAGCATTCGTTAACGAACACAAAACACACTGATTAGACCTAAATGTATGCAGAACTTTTCAAAGCACACGAAGAACGCCTCTCAACCCCCAACACTGTGGTGAACATGTGATGTGCGCTTGGCTGGTGTGTTTGTGCCAGTGTCCGTGATGCACACTATTTGTGCACGAATGCCACCGAATAGAATATAGATGCACGCGTTCATAGGGACGATGAATTGAAATGCATGTAGGAGATTCGGTTTCTAAGCGCGTCATTGGTAGCCTGTTGTGTGTCGGAGTGCGAGTAGTTTTGCATATGACCGAAGAGATGCCATCTCATTCAGGTTGAACTGACAAGTACTGGTATTAACAACTCTATGCCAGGACTAGCGTCAAATAGATGAAAATCTAAATGTTACTGAAATAACTAGAGAAAGTATAAAAAGTTGAATGTTTACTATAAAGTTAAAGATCTTTTTTGCTTTGTTGCCCTAGATATCTTAGCAAATATTTATGCTTTCAAGTGTCCAGATTACAAATTCATTCATGAAAGTATTGAATTTTCTCTGGTTTTTATGAGCAACGCTAATCTTATTGAATCAATTATTAGCAACAAAATGTATTTTTCAATCATGATTAGGGTTATGCGTACTTCTTTCATCACAATATCCTACTCTTTGGCTCTTTCGAAAATATATTAAAAATCAAACATAAAGATGTCAGAATTCCGCTGCCATTTCAAAAGTAGTTTACATGGACCACTCAGAAATGATGTCGCCAAATAAACAGATATCCGTACAGTCTAGATACCAATGCATGCGAATAAGAGGGTGAAACATCTACACCAAAAGTTTTTCTCAAAATGAACTCAGTGATTTAGTACGTGATCAAGTTAAAAATAATAAAACTGTTTGTTAAAGCGTTCGGTGTAGAAGGATATTGTTATTGTGACATGTTTTTTTGACATTTGAAAATTTCAGAATTTACTATGGAAAAGCTGAAAGGTGAACTATTTTGTAGAGCAGCAAACAAAGTTATGACTGTCAATCATGGATTTTATGCTGACGGTCGAAAATCTCCTAAGTAACCATTGAGTATCAAATTATGTCGAGATTGTGAAAAATGTGCTGTGAAACTTTCAGGCTCTAGAAGCAAATTTGAGTATCAGAGGCATTAGACTATCTCCGTATCTGGATAATTTAGAAAATTATAGTGAGGAACAAAGAAAGCGGTTTAATCAGGATATAAAAGCGATGGAAAAATAGTACTAAGGTTGTTGAGACCGTATTATGGTAGATTACTGCAGGTCCTTAAACAGAAATTGTTATATAAAAAAATTATATTAGAAATACTCATAAAAGGCGTTTAATTGAAATATATGTAAAACATGCTTTCGACATTTTTCTCTCTGTTTATTTAAATGTATCATCATTTTTTCAACACTAAACTAAAATAAAAAATAAATATGATATTTCATGGTTTTATGTCGGTTTCATGTTTTCTGAACATTGCAGTGTATAATGGAAATAAAAATTGGAAAATATACCATATATTTGTTTATTTTTCCAATCAGCAACGGACCCTTAAAAAATATTCAAGGGATATAAAAAATATTTTCCTTACGAGGTGTGTTCAAAAACTATCGCGAATTTTGTGTTTTTTCAAAAATTATTTATTTATTCATAAATATCTATTTTGTCCACCTCAAAGTAATCCCCATGAGATATTATACACTTGTGCCAACGGTTTTTCCAATCTTCGAAGCACTTCAAAAAATCATTTTTTTTTATCTTCTTCAGCTTCTCCTTCAATGCCGCCTTTATCTAGTCAAGAGAAGCGTAACGTCGTCCTTTCATGGGCCTCTTCAGTTTAGGGAACAAGAAAAAGTCACAGGGGGTCAGATCTGGGCAATCCGGTGGCTGCGGCATCATTAGTGTGTTGTTTTTGGCCAAAAAGTCGCGCATAAGCAACGATGTGTGTGAGCAGGGGCGTTATCGTGATGCAAAAGCCAATTTTTGTTCTTCCAAAAATCTGGGCGTTTCTGGCGGATTGCTTCGCGCAAATTGCGCATAACTTGCAGGTAATATTCCTTATTGACCGTTTTTCCCTGTGGCAAGAACTCATGATGCACCACGCCCCTGCAATCGCAGAAAACTGTCAGTTACCATTCGCGATACTTTTTGAACACACCTCGTACGAATCAAGAAAATTCTTGGATATAATTCTTGGTTTGGTTTAGGCATTGAAAATTGTCGGAGAACTATTCCGACACGCGTTGTAGTTCAAAAATTTGAAGTAATTATTACTAGCTAAGCAGCTTCTTCGATCTCTGCATAAATTTTCTATTCGTAACTCAGAATTTAAAAAGATATTTCTATTTTATCTCCTGTTTCCATCCAATTTTGAGGATAATAAGCATCTAAACATTATTTACTGATTATACTTATATTAATTTCAGTAACTAATTCGATAGAGTAAATCACTCAAGTCTTCTTACCAACTCGGAACTTCTGGTTTTAGAACAAGAGTTTTTCAATGGGTATCTCCTCATAAATCAGTTATTGTTAAATGTACTTTAGAGGACTCAATTAATAGATATGTTCTCGTGGTCTTTATCCTATTCTGTTATTTATGAATACATCTTTTGTAATAAAAAACTATGCTAAGTGAGTCAACTAAAACTTTCCAGTTTTGGTCGCATTTTCATAAAATCTATATCGAACCTTTATACTATATAGCAGCTAAGTTATTTATATCTGTCAAAATTAAGTACACAAAAGAGTTGATGAAATAAAGATCAAACATCCAAAAAGACTTGCTTGAGTGGAGCACAAATTGAGATTTTTGATTTGGAAGGAAACCTATTCTTTGAAAGTTATAAAATATCTGATTCTAATATATGGTTGTATTAGTCAATGAATCAACTCTTATTATTACTGAGTTGGGTACAAGTGGTTTTTGACGTTCTGATTTGAGGTAAAGATTCTCCATCCGGAACAAGAGTTAGTCCGAAGGTGCCATGTCTGGAGAATATGGAGGGTGTGGTAGAATATCCCATTCAAGTTGCAAAAGCTTTTGGCAAGTCAAACTTGTTGACGTTTCGCATTATCTGGTGGAACAATACACTTTTTCTACTGATCAATTGTTGCCTCTTTTGTTTGAGTGCGTCATATTGTCGAAAAAAGCTCAAATAAGCGATCCATTTGTAATATCACCAAACTAACTCCATAGCTTTTTTTGTGACTATCGTGGCTTGACCAATCCTTTTCTTGCTCTTCTAACATTATGCTACAGAGTATAACAGGATTGTTCACCTAACATTTGATGATACGAGTTGAAATCGCAATGCCTGCCCGTCTGTTCGTCTGTCCGTTCGTCGATCTGTATGTCCGTCTGAGCAGGCGATAACGTGAGTAAAAATCAAGATATCTTGATGAAGCTTGGTACAGGTGTTTCTTTGCAAAAAAGTGAGGACGAACTCATAGATGGCCGTAATCAGACCATTGCCAGGCTGACAAAACGCCATTAACAGAAAACATATAAATTGCAATAACATAGAACTAAATTAAGAACTCTGATTAGAACTCTAATGATGGCAGTAGTAATTGGCACCTGTGGACTAAAATATTTTAAAAAATGGGCGTGGTACCCCTTTTAATATGTTTAATGTTAATATCTCCTAAAACACTTAAGCAAGGGTGGCAGGGTGAAAATATTTAGATGAAATCGGAAATAAGTCTGCGCACTCCTCATATAATGGTATTGCACGGTATACAAATCAAAAAGCAATTAATATTATATCTTCTCTTCTTCTACTTTATTGGCGTAGACACCGCTTACGCGATTATAGCCGAGTTAACAACAGCGCGCCAGTCGTTTCTTCTTTTCGCTACGTGGCGCCAATTGGATATTCCAAGCGTAGCCTGGTTCTTCCAACGGAGTGGAGGTCTTCCTCTACCTCTGCTTCCCCCGGCGGTTATTGCGTCGAATACTTTCAGAGCTGGAGTGTTTTCGTCCATTCGGACAACATGACCTAGCCAGGGTAGCCGCTGTCTTTTAATTCGTTGAACTATGTCAATGTCGTCGTATATCTCGTACAGCTCATCGTTCCATCGAATGCGATATTCGCCGTGGCCAACGCGCAAAGGACCATAAATCTTTCGCAGAACTTTTCTCTCGAAACCTCGCAATATCGACTCATCCGTTGTTGTCATCGTCCAAACCTTTGCACCATATAGCAGGACGGGAATAATGAGTGACTTATAGAGTTTGGTTTTTCTTCGTCGAGAGAGGGCTTTACTTCTCAATTGCCTGCTCAGCCCGAAGTAGCACCTGTTGGCAAGAGTTATCCTTCGTTGGATTTCCAGTCTGACATTGTTGGTGGTGTTTATGCTGGTTCCCAAATATACGAATTTATCTACAACTTCGAAGTTATAATAAAGGATCACTTCTTTGATGTTTCATATTCAAATCACAGATGTTATTGCAACGAACCAAATTTTGTTCTGTAAGAATATGAGTAACCCTTATGCCAAGTTTCGAAATTAATCCTGGACGTTTCATGTGCTAGTGAACTGTGCGTTAGACAAATTTAATCTTTCAGCAATCTCTCGGGTTGTTAGCCAACGACTTTATTTTATCCACATCAACTTCAAGGTTGCGGTGCATCCTTAAGATCAAAATGCCTGCACGAAACTTTCCAAGCAAATCTTAATTCTTGTACGACTTATGTAATTTTTACCTTGCTTTTTCTGCATTTTACTCAATTTTCCATCTTCAATTGGGAACTTAACAAAGAACAATGCGCGTAACGATTCACGTTTAATATCGTCAATTGACTAAAAACGGTTTCTCCGAAGCGGTCGTTTCAGTGTGCTGAATAGCCAGAAGTCACAAATTAGTCAAGTAAATTGGCGAACAACTCACATAATGTTGCATTATCGTGGTGCAAAAACCAGCAGTCGTCTACCCATAATTTCCGCTTCTTATTACGAATAGTTTCTCATAAACGACGCAAAACACTCCAAAAGTATTCCTTGTTGCCAGTTTTTGTTGGTCGAAAAGAATTCTGAGTGCACCACACCTCGAAAATCGAAGAAAACTGTCAACAGAACCTTAGTTTTGACGTGTTTTGGAGTGGTTTTTTCGACTTCGGCTTATCTGTTTCTGGGCCGTAAGCATAGATTCAAGACCCATCTCCGGGTCACATTACTTTAATGGCATCCTAGTAGTCGGAAAGCATTGTTTCACAAACGTTAACGCGACGCTGTCTTTCGAAAGAATGTAGTGATTTTTGAACCAATCGTGCTTTCATTTTTCTTAGGCCCAAATTATCTTTCAAAATGGTTTTCACTGATTCTTTCGATGTTCCAACGATGCCAGGAAGGTTTCTGACTGTAAATCGTCGATTCTCAAGCACCAATTCCTTTATTTATTGACAGTTGATGTTGATGGCCGTCCTGGACGTGGTTCGTCGTTAACGCGTTACTATTTTTTGCCGCCAATAGTAATTATAAGTGAGGCATTTGAACAAATTTATTTCTTCTATATTATAACGAATGTTATGTTGTCAAAAAAGTCTTGCGGTATTTTTATTGAATCAATTCGTGTGGCACCCATACATCGAGCTTCTTAGTGACTCCAAGCTTCTTCATATGGTTTATAACGGTTTGATGACTACTATGCCGGTCTCTTTCGACCAATTCAGCGATTTTATCGCAATTTTCGACGGCAGGCCTTCCGGAGCGTGGCGCATCTTCGACCACCTCTACACCAGAACGAAAACGTTGAAACCATCGTTGTGCGGTGGAAATGGAAACTGTATCGGGTCCATAAACTGCACAAATTTTATTGGCGGCTTGAGATGCATTTTTGCCTTTATCGTAGTGGTACTGTAAAATATGCCGTATTTTCTCTTTATTTTGCTCCATGTTTACGACGCTATAACTCACGAACGACTTAAAAGAAACGACAATCAATCAAACACGTGTTAGCGCGTGAAATGAGCTTTCCAAAAAGGTATAGCATGACCCGATGCGACGAATAAAACTAGAACTACGCGCTTTCAGCGCCAACTAGCGAAAATACCGCAAGATTTTTTTAATAACCTAAATATTTTAAGGTAATTAAGGTGATTTCATAGCCTCATAACCGTAATTTCATTATTTACATTAAAGTTTGTTATTTAGATCGCTTAATAGTTATTCAGTACTTTAGCACATCGAAATGGTTTTATTCATAAAACTTAAAACAAAGGTTATGCAAATATTCCAAATAAAATTATAGTTCTATCGTACGAAAGAGTCCCACTGTGTTGAACAGAACGACATCAGAATTCTAGGGTTTGTGATAATATTTGGATGAGCTGCAGCAGGAACAGACAGTGTGATATCTAGGAAATGTATGTAGTAGTGTTAGGTAGGAAATAGTTATGTAATGCATAACAATTTGGTATTTAAAACTTTATCTTCATTTTCCGTTGGAAATACTTCTAAGGAAAGCAATGGTTCAATTTAATTCAGGTTAAGTACACGCACTCACATATACATACGAACACACACATTGACCTACCGACACATATGAGAGCACATAAAATCATATCACGTATACTCCTGTGTACGCATGTACATACATACATACGTACATGTGGGCCATAATGTAATCATAAAATCAGATAAATATTATATTATATTTTTTGTTTAGCCCCAAAATGTCGTAAAAGCAAAATGCTTCATTCTATTAAATATTTTTATTGCAAATTTGTAATTTACAATTTGCATTTTGTTTTACGAGAGCACCCGCCAACCCGCCAATCCCACCAGAAACCGCCCACGGCAACTGAGCGCATTCGCATTCATAAAAATGTGATAGAATGTAATTTTGAAATCATAAAAATGTAACATTTTGCCGATTATACGAACGTAACGAGATCCCGGTGAAGGGCACAGCGCCGCGCGGAGCTCGAGTAATTTCTTTCTAATATGCGAAAGATGCCTTTGACAACGATGAGAAACAACAAGCAGCCGCAAATTGACAGGAAGGGGCACAGGCCATAAAATTGAACCAAAGATGTGACTTCAGTGGCGCTGTCACCGTTTTGCGGCTGATGGATTTGATACTGCCGCGTGTGCTTCCACGCTCCTGTATCGTTGCATTACTGGGGCGCGGCATTGTCTCTCTGTTATCGGTGACTTCTGCAATGCTGCCGCTGCTCTAATCGCCAATCGCTTGCCACACATGTCGCGTAATTCAGTGAGGAACACTGAAAAGTGGTGGAGGAGAGCAGAGCAGGCCAAGGCAATTTTAATAACATGTCATCAAATTTGCTCGTGCATTCGCCTATAAAAATACCGTTATATACCTTTGACATCCGTAGGCGGGCCGCCCTGTTTATGCTCCTTCGTTATCTGCCTCGGTCTCACCCTGCCTCTAGTCGCATGGTGTGTGTGGCTCGTTGAGCCATCTTGCACTAACAACGCCAAGACATGATTGCTAGGCCCTATCGCTTTAGTCACATCAGGAAAATGCAATAATGCCTTCGTCCCCTGAGATCTTGGAAAGAATGGAAGTTGAATTACATAACTTTTTTATTACACAAAATGATGCCAGCTCATGAATGGAGTTGCAGCCGACGTCCAGTGACCAGCCGCTATTGACCATCTTCTATCACAATCAAATATGTCCGACACATGCTGCTGATCCAAATTGGCCGTAACTTCCGCCGAAAGGCTATTTTTTGTCGATCCAAGATAGACACATATGCAGCTCGCCTGAGAACAATGCCTCTATAGCTATTGTTGTCTCGCTTGTAAATATGTGAGTGTATGTGTGTCCCCGATTTGCGCCTCATTGTACAAACACTATTGAAAAATTGAAGAGAAAATCAAATGTTTGAAATATGGACGTCTACTCCGGAGGGCAAACTTTATTCTTGAATTCGTACTCAGAATACTTGTGGTGATGGGTGTTGCAATGAAACTGTTTTTTTTACCGTTTACAACTTGGTTAGCTGTATTCTCCCGAATACGGGACGTCCCAAAAGGGAATTCAAGTAACATTAATTGCGTTTAAACTCTGTGATTTTTTGATCCTAATAACGCCATAGCTTTCAATTGTATTGGTGACAATGAAGAATACTTAACTTAATTTACTATTAACTTCTTTAAACTAATTTGGGAAAGGTGTCTGTACATACTTGTGTTCTGACTACATAGATAATAAATGGCAACGAAACTTTAAATTCCCACGAACATTCCGAGTAAGCGAAAAAGCTATCAATAGCATCGGTAAATTATTCAAATTTAAATTATCGTTTAATCAGAAATTTTAGACCCCTTACTTCTGAAGTTTTTAATTTTTAATTAATTTTTAATTTCAAAAGAAATACTCATTTTTACTACCGTATTATTACATAAGTAGGGCTCGGTTCAAGGATTTTTGGCAGTAATTTTCTCGTGATTTTTATAATCTTGGAACATGCTGCTATAGAGACAAGTTGAAATCCAAATGAATGCCTTCTGTCTGCCCGGATGTCTATAAAAGCGATAACATGTGTAAAAATTGAGATATATTGAAGAAATTTGCTATATATATTCCTTGGCACCCAAGAGAGGTTGGCCTTTAAACGAAGACATTTAAAGTGCCTTTCTTAAGCACTAAATTAAGTTACACAACTGTAATTTGGTACAGGGACCACAGTAGTATGGACCACCCCTTGGCAAAAACTTTTTAAAAATGGGCTTGGGCTTCGCCACCAAATTGATGTAATATACATACATATCTTCCAAAACACTGAAGTTAACTCTACCAAATTGGCTGGGAAGAAGCCTTTTTAACACTTCTTCATGCGCTATTAAAATGAGATAATTCGATAAAACTCTCTGATAAATGCGCCAAAGGCATTAAGGGGGTATTCTAGTCTAGAAATCAAAATTTTGGGCAGTTTTTTGAATTTTATTTGAAAAAAAAAACAAAAATATTTTTTATGATGTTTTTATTGATATCTTAAAAATACAGAAAAAAATATTAAAAATGAAAATAATTAGAGAGGAGGGGGAGAGACAGGTGTAATAAAAAATGGCGTATCCATTGATCCTGACTCTCCTGGTGGTCTGAAAAAAAATCAAAAGAAATTCTTAATCAGTAAGGATGATTTTATAGTCCCTACCTCAGGGAACACGAAAAAAATTTTTTTTTTTGAAAAATGGCGCCTGCCTGAAAATAAAAATTATTTTTTACGCTTTTTTTTTGAAATTCCTGAATTTTTTTAAAATATTAAAAGCAAAAATTTTGACACGATGCTGGTAGGAATGATAAAGGATTATATACACAAAATTTCAAGTAAATCGGTTGTATAGAACTTGAGATAATGCCGGTACCGTGTGGAAAAAAGTAGTTTCGAAATTTTAAATGTATGAAAAAAATCGAATTTTTCAAAATTCTAGAGTAGAATACCCCCTTAAATTTCATAAACAAGATGATGGGAAAGAGCCTTATAAGAGCAAGTGTTAAAATTGGACAATGGTCGTGGGATCTATTCCTGACGAATTTCAACCATTTGGTGTGTAACACACTGTGAAAATGAACGAAATGAACCACAATCACGTCTACTTTCCAAGTAACACTACTTTAAATTCCATCTGTTTCTTTCACTGCCAGTATACAACTCCAACACCAATGAATATATCAGAATAAATCTTTGCACAAGTAGTGCCCCTAGGTTAGGCTTGGTTATAGCCTTACTTATTTCTTATTTGAGGTTATGAACAAAGTTAAAAGCTCGAATCTCAATTGTTCAAGTTATATGAAAGATCCCTCCTCCTTTAGACAATGCCCAAAGAAAACCTAAATGGTTTTTAGATTTGACTATATCCACTTAATGAGGAAAATTGGCAAATATCACTGAATCTGCCACTCTGAAAAGCTTCTGCTTCAGTTACTTGTGTTTTCGCGAAAAGTAGTGGCTTTCATCTGATACAGTTATTACCAGAAGTAGTATTTTTACAGAAGTATAATTTAATCGCAACATCATTGAAATTGCTCTCATTTTATTACCCACAGTTTCATACACTGGCGTAAGTAAGAGCACAAAACATTAAAGTTGCTTTAAGTATTTTTTATAGTCCTTAAGAAGGCTTTGCCGACCTCTTTGTTTAGTAGTTTAAAATATATTAGTTATTTATATTTTCTCATATTTTTGCACCATAAAATGTGTTGGTAAATACTTTGAGAGCGAAAGCCTCGTTTAACTACGTTTTTCGAATAGACGAGGTAATGGGAATGTGAGCGCATGAAGGTAGAACGTAAAAGTGCTAACCCTGCGATGAGATGCATTATTAACTGGCCGCTGTATAAGCTCATGGCGTCCGCCCACACCGCTAGCCGCAGGAGCTCCCCGCTCGCTTACTCGGTTATCAAATTAAAATACACCATTTTTATGGAGCAACATATTACGTTGTTGTTGATAATAAATACTAACTGCAGCGGAGCAAACAACAGTCGGGAAGCGTACTTTTTATTTCTTTAACTTCAATATTCGCTAGCAGCAGCATCTTCCGCAAGCACAATAAGAACAAATGTGGTAACTACAGCGCCACGAAAGTGGCAGCACCAGCTTCAGCAGCGGCGGCGGCAGCGGCAGCAGCAGAAGGTATCAGCCAAAGAAGGGCAAACATTATAGCTTTTATACAACTTTTTCTTTATGGTTATTATTTTTAAGTTAAATATGTAATGTGCCGCAATAAAAATATCTCATTTGCTGCGTGCGACCAGCGGCTGTGGCTGTGGCTGTGGCAAGATCAGGCGTTGGCATAGAAAAGCGCTTCACAAATAGAGTATTTGGACCGGAGAGACTGAGTGAGAATGGGTGCACGTGTGTTCGTGGGTGCAGGCGATGGCAGGCAAGGGACTTGCATACATTTGGAATCAACGGTAAGGGAAGATGCAACAGGGAGATAGGAGACGTTGTAAAGTCAGAAGTCCTGTCGACCTCTTTTGGTAAAGCATAACGATAATTGACGATGTACACCATCATACGCTGCGGTTAATGTGCGCACAAACAAGTTATTATATCAACAAAATATAAGCCGGTGGTAATGATACCGCTCTTGCAGTCTCGTACTTAAGAACTAAGATATGTAGAGAAGCTTTAACCTAATTTAAAGCCTGAAAATGACGCTCAACATCATTCTAAATCTCTTTACGTATGATAGTTCAGCATTCTTCATTAATGATGTTGCCATATCCTACCCTTTTGTCTATGATCGTCCATCTCGGTCGGTTGAGTGTGGAATCTTAAACTGTTGCTGAAAGAAAGAAAATCACTACATATGTATTGGATTTGACGGCTCTTTGAAGTATAAAATACCAAAATTTGAAAAGCGGTGACAACTAAATTGTCAATGAAATTAAACGCAGTAACATATGAGTTCGTACACGAGGTCAATTCTCAAAATTTCAACCGTTAGAATTTGTTGAAGAAATTTATTTAAGAATTTCGCATCTTACCGGTGGTTTGTGTAGTTTACTTAAATTTGTCACACAGAGCATATACATAATATATTAACCGTTTCATTTGGAAAAAAATATTGCAACGAGGGTTTGATTAAAGCATATGTGTGACACAGGAGTTTTGAAATCCTCCCCTTAAAAATATGGGTTTCCTAACAGTAAATCGAGAAAAATAAAAGTTGAATTTTAGCTAATTTTCCGCCGCTATTTGTTTTGAGAGTGGATCAGCACCCGCACGAAAAACTCTTTAGGAGGCGTTCACATATTCTCAGACACACACATATGTGTTAGTCGGCTACTCATGGCGATATATGCGCCATTATAATATTAAATATTATTTTCATTTCATTTTACGGTACTAAAGAACATTATAAGGCAAATATTGTGCTTGTCCTCCATCCACCCCTCCACTTGCCGAAAGGCAGGCAATTGCCTACTAGTGCGGCAACCGCTTACTTGTGCTGTGTTTGTGGCACTCAACTTATCGCGCTGTCGCTGCCGAAATCTTTAGCAATAAAATTCCTATACACACTCATAAAAATTGTATGCATATTAAAAAATTTCGCGTTTGTTTTAAGGATGAAGCAGCAGCAACAACAATAATAAATATGAAAATAAAAAGCATATAAATAAGAGGAGTTCATACGTGCCGCCGCAGAGCATAGACATGGAGAGAGGTGGGGAAAGTACAAACGCTAGCCTGTGAAAGCTGAAGGAAGGAGAAGGCTAATGCCAATTTTGATACGGTTAGGACGTTCCAGTTGGAGGTTATGACTCCAATGAAAGCTCGGCTGTGTTACACACTTACATTCACTTACGAAAAGCCCATTTGTGTTGGAAGCGGTATTCATCCGTCCTTGCCGATGCCTCCGCAGTGATGTTTATATAGAATTTGCAATAAAGAAGCGAAAAACTGTGCAACTTGTGCGAAATGGGAAAACTAATTCCTCTAAACATATGCGCGTGACATTTTTTATGGCCCGATGGAGTGGGCTGTCGGTCGAAGCGATGTGGTGGTGTGTCATCCTCGCTCAGGTTCCATGCGCTATGCCTCGGCTGTGAGCTGAGTGTGTTCTGATGACATTCGTTCGTGGTAACTTACATAAAAGCATATTTATATTCATAAAAACATAACTTGATGAAAATGCGGATGCGTTTAATGTAATTTAACTTTGATTTTAATGCTCGTTTTGAAAAGAATCTAAGGACGCTTTCAAAAGTGGAAGGGGAAACACCATCCCAATTTTCTCGTGGTTTGTTACATACTTGGAGGATGGAAGTTCACGCAAGTGAGGAAATTTCTCTGTTCTCTGATATTGATATCATCGGCCTCAACACCCGCGCCGTTAGTTCTGCTTTCTCCAGACGGGACAAAGAAGCAAGGCAAATGGTTCTGACAGTGAACGAGGGCAAGGCGAAATATCTCCTGCCTTCAAACAAACAGTCGTCGCACTCGCGACTTGGCTCTCACGTCACTGTTGACAGTCATAACTTTGAAGTTGTAGAAAATTTCGTCTATCTTGGAACTAGCGTAAACACCATCAACAATGTCAGCCTAGAAATCCAACGCAGGATAACTCTTGCCAACAGGTGCCACTTCGGACTGAGTAGGCAATTGAGAAGCAAAGTCCTCTCTCGACAAACCTGCTATATGGTTCAGAGGCTTGGACGATGTCAACAACGGATGAGTCGCCGTTGCGAGTTTTCGAGAGAAAAGTTCTGCGAAAAATGTATGGTCCTTTGCATCGCATTCGATGGAACGATGAGCTGTACGAGATATACGACGACATTGACATAGTTCAGCGAATTAAAAGACAGCGGCTAAGCTGGCTAGGTCATGTTGTCCGGATGGACGAAAACACTCCAGCTCTGAAAGTATTCGACGCAGTACCCGCCAGGGGAAGCAGAGGAAGAGGAAGACCTCCACTCCTGTTGGAAGGACCAGGTGGAGAAGGACCTGGCTTCGCTTGGAATACCCAATTGGCGCCGCATAGCGAAGAGAAGAAGCGACAGGCGCGCGGTTATTAACTCGGCTATAATCGCGTAAGCGGTGTCTACGACAATTAAGACGAAGAAGTTACATACCTACAATGCGAACATATAAACTTACCATATACGGTTAAAAAATATAAACTAGAAATCAAAAACTTTTAGCAACGGCAAATGCTACTTTGATGATTGTAATATTACAATGGGAAATTATTTATATTTTAGCAATTGACGCACACGAAGAATGTAATAATTTTGGCGAAGGATGTTTTTATTTCATTCATATTAAACATAAAATGCCTTTCCATAAATTTCATTTCACTGATTTCGCAAAGAGACTCATTAAGAAAATCGAGTAGCCTACCAAAGTAAAATAAATTTTTTTGCAAAATTCATTTTCAACATGCTGCTAATTTTTTTTAACTAATGATTGTATGTATCAACTAAAACTAATCAAGATGGATATACAAATATAAAATATCAGGATGACGAGACGAGTTGAAATCCTACTGACTGTATATCTGTCCGTGCAATTTGAGAAAAAATAGATTTATCGTAATAAAACTTATTATGTACATATGTATGTTCCTTGGCAAAAAAAGAGAATGATTTCGTAGATGGTAATCGGAACAATGTTTCGACCTCGCCCCATCACGTCATTAAAGAATTTGACAGAGGGCTAAAAGTTTTGAAAAAGTGGGCTTGGCCCCTCCCCATAATGGTTTTAATATACATACATACTGGGATTGTCCGGAAAGTAATAAAACTGAGTTGTTTAAAAATAAAAATTATTGAACCAATCAATCAATATCAATGATTATTAGTAGGAAAAACATATGCAATGACACACACCTCATTATTAATAATAATCCAAACGAAAGTGTCAAAAATTTCAAATACCTTGGTTGTCAGATCAATGAAAGTTGGGATTGTTCAAAATAAATAAAATGACAAATCTAATTTGCGCGAACAAATTTCTCAAATACAAAAATATTACAACCAAAATACGTTTTTTAAAATGCTATGTTTGGTCAGTGCTTCTCAATGCGATGGAAACGCGGACTCTAAAGATCACAGATATGAACAAGCTAGAGTCCTTCGAGCCATGGCTTATTAGAAGAATCCTAAAAATCCCATGTACAGATAGAGTTACAAACAGTGAAGTTTTGAGAAGAGTGAACCGCAATATAGAGTTGTTAAAGACTATAAAACAAAGAAGCCTTAATTAGGCTTCAAGGAAAAATTTAAGGAAAACGGGGTATTGGCCGTAAACAACTTTCGTTTCTTCGAAACATTCGACAATGGACAGGAATCCAGAACGTTGCCAACCTTATAGATGTGGAGAGAGATAGAGAGAAATATACTGCGATAATTAAAAATCTGTGATTTTTTTATTTTTTTAAAGATACAATAGATATATTTTTAGATATATTAAATGTTATATGATCACCAATATATATTTGTGGCGGGTGCTGCCTCCTGGTGGCCAACCGATGACTTAGATTCTCGTATGAACGGTCGGTCAAGTAAACCCTGTCGTTTTGAGAGTTTACGAATTGCTCAGTTGGAAAAATTTTTTCCTCAGAAAACACAATGTTCGGAATTTGACCTCTTTCGCCTAAGCGAAGCAACTGCTTCGCTCTCTCAAGTCTTACTTGTTGCTGCTTCGGTGTGAGATCATGGGCCTTTTGTAATTTGTAAGGCTTGACCTGGAGCTCATTTTTCAATATGCGTCGGATGCTGCGGTCGTATATTTTTCAGTTCTTTAGCCATTTGATCGACAATTCGTCATGAAGACAAGTTTTTGCCTTAACTGTATTTTTTTTCAACAATCAATATTTTATCAACACGCGAAATTACATTTAATCAATTATTTTCATAAGAACAAAAGTTGCTTCACTCAAAATGAAATAATATATAAACTAATGATCCGACAGCTCTCAAATTCATACGCGCCCCTTTCGAAGGTCATTGAGGTATATTGAGTTTGTCACGATGTTTGTAACACCCATAAGGAATCGTCGGAGACCTTATAAGGAATATATATAAATGACCACTATGTTCAGCTGAGTCAATTTAGTCATGTCCGTCTGTCTGTCCGTCGGCTCACTATAGCATATAGTTGCCATACAAACCGAACGATCGGAATCAAGGGCTTCTATGGAAAACTTTCGCATTTGACGTGGTATCTTCACGAAATTTGACATAGATTACTGCTTAAAATAATAACATAATCTCCGAAAAAATTGTTCAGATCGGATTACTATAGCATATAGCTTCCATACAAACTGAACATATAGTTACTTAAGGAAATGCACCTGTGAAGGGTATATTAGCTTCGGTGCAGCGGAAGTTAACGTTTTTTCTTTTTTTTCACTCTTACAAATATTTTAGGTAAGTAATCCATATTACAAACAAGTAAGGAAGGGCTAAGTTCGGGAGTCACCGAACATTTTATACTCTCCCATGATGAAGTGATAATCGAGATTTCATTATCGGTCATTTACATATTTTTTTATTTTGCTATAAAATTAATTAGATTAGTACCTAGTTCCTGAGATATGGATTTTGGTCCATAAGTGGGCGACGCCACGCCCATTTTCTGCCATTTCTTCCGTAAAATTTAGTGTTTCTGACGTTTTTTGTTAGTCGGTTAACGCACTTTTAGTGATTTTCAACATAACCTTTGTATGGGAGGTGGGTGTGGTTATTATCCGATTTCTTCCATTTTTGAACTGTATATGGAAATGCCTGAAGGAAACGACTCTATAGAGTTTGGTTGACATAGCTATAGTAGTTTCCGAGATATGTACAAAAAACTTAGTAGAGGGCGGGGCCACGCCCACTTTTCCAAAAAAATTACGTCCAAATATGCCTTTCCTTAATGTGATCCTTTGTGCCAAATTTCACTTTAATATCTTTATTTATGTCTTAGTTATGACACTTTATAGGTTTTCCGTTTTCGCCATTTTGTGAGCGTGGCAGTGGGCCGATTTTTCCCATCTTCGAACTTGACTTTCTTATGGAGCCAAGAAATACGTGTACAAAGTTTCATCACGATATCTCAATTTTTACTCAAGTTACAGCTTGCACGGACGGAAAGACGGACAGACAGACATCCGGACTTCAACTCAACTCGTCACCCTGATCACTTTGGTATATATAACCCTATATCTGACTCTTTTAGTTTTAGGACTTACAAACAACCGTTATGTGAACAAAACTACATATAATACTCTCCTTAGCAACTTTATTGCGAGAGTATAAAAATTTGTCAAGTATAGTGTGTATTTAGCTCGGTCTGCCGATACAAATCCTTTGGCGAAAGTACGAGAGTAATTGTTATTATTATGCCCAATGATGGGAAGTGCTATTTTGTGATTGCACAATCCGTGTGTTACGAGATAGAAAAATTTTGTTCGGTGTTCGCAATGTAAAATGTTTGACCCCAATACACTCGTCCTACTCTGAACCAAGCGGCGATAATATAATGATTTGAGCTACTAAGTCATGGAGGATCGTTGGTCCTATAACCAAAATTGAGAGTCATACGGATTAGCACCAGTATATTTTTATTCTGAGAGATATAATGCTTACATACCCCGACGGCAAAATACTTGTCACCTGGCTATCTCAGTGAGAGAGCGACCACAAACATACCGCGAGGTCAAGAGATAGAGATGCAATAGGAAGCAATTTCCAAAAAAAATAGTGAGAAGCTAATTGAATCGATGACTCACAAGTGTGATCAAAATAATGGCTTTTATAAGTAACCGAGTGGTTTTGGTAGGTTGTGCGGAATAAAATTATATCAACAAACTATATATTATTAAAAAATAAGTGAAATGTCGGTTAATTATCCTTTAGATGTTTAAACTCTTTCAGTCAACTATTCGACTTATGAATGGTGGCATAATTCGGAAAGCAGCATTGCAAATTAGGTGGCAGTAGTTGCAGATATGAAGAATAAAACCGTTACTGTTATATGCTATAAACTTGTATTTATAAAATAAAAATTCTTGATATTTGCCTCTAGATTCCACGACTACCAAGTCTTTGGCAAAAGCTGTTTCCTATTAATACATAAAATAAGAATGGAAATCGGAGATTCTAAAAGAAGAATAATAATATTTATTTGCGATTACTTATTTTACGAAAAACAAATTTCATCCGCGATTCAACTTCTGGTAAAATCGAACATCCGCTCGCTGCAATCGTCGCGCACAATCAAAATCTCCGCTTACCCGACCCACACACTTGCCAGATTTGATTAAAACGCGCCATTCATGAGCTCAACGCAAATTGCTGATGAATTTGATACAAAGTGAAAACACTTGTGCTGGCGCAGATAAATGCGGCAAGAAGGCCACAACAACAGCACTCACATGAACGCGCGCCATAATAAATAGGGACAAGAGCAAATAAAGTTGCATCGTACCACCGAAGCACCAAACCGAAAAATGCACACAAATCAGGCAAAAACAAGGAAAATGAACAGAAATTACTGGCAAAACTCTGCGAATGAGAAATGACAGCTAAGGATCGAACGAGTGTGGCAGGCGAGTAAATGAGTGCGTGCATAAGCGCAGGAAGCGAACTAAGTCGGCTGGCGATGGCCACACGCAGCCGTTGATGGAACACATTGAGGTTGCGTGCAACATGACGATTGTGCTGATTGTGCAATGCTTTCAAATGCGCACAACAAAACATTGCAATTACAACAAAAAAATAATACAAATGGGCACACACACACTCAAAACGCACCGAATTGTAACCGAAAACGCCAAAAAGAAGCAAACACTCCAGTGACAATGCTCAGCGATGCACCAAAAGCAAAAGCAAACGACCCACTTTCGTCCCATTGACCAGCCGACCAAGCTCTGCCACACAAAGCCAGCAACGCACCTAACTCTGGCTCTTGTGTTGTGTCATGTAAGCAGCTGGAGTGCGTGTGCATGTGCTAGCAATGTGCATTTCCCCCTGCGCCATGTGGCATGGGGCCGTTTTAATGACTAAAAATAAAAATACTAAAAAACGTTGAAAAAAGTTGAAATATTTCGTCAAATAAACAAAAAGGACACAACAGCGCACAAAAAGTTTAATGTAATATGCGAGTATGTGGAGGGAATAAAACGGCAAACGAAAAATTATTGTAATATGCAACGGCAGCACAACAACAGGCAATAAAAATGGCCGCCGTAGCGTTGAGAACATTACGAACACACAAACACTCAATTAAAGAGCAGCGAGAAGCATGCCACAGTGCATGCGAAGCCCCCAAAAACTGCCGTTCATATACCCCTACGTAATCCCACGTGTAGTAGTTGTAATCTCCTCCGCCGCTCCGCCGATCCGCAGCTCAGTCGCTCAGGCGCTCGGCCGCGCTATCAACATAATGCGCGCAACGTAAACATTTCATTTGCATTAAGTGCAGCATGACCAAAAAGTCCAAAATGCAAATTGCAAATGGCAACATCACGCATTAAGCGCATATGCAGCATGCACGCGCAACGCGCCACACGTTAGCAAAACCCAAAAAAACACGTCAGAAAAAAAAACGCGCTCACAAAACAACCAAAAATAAAAATAAATTTTCGCACGCAAAAAAACCTAAAAACCTGTCTATCGCCGATACAAAAAAGTCGCAAAATGTATTGAAAAATTGCAGCCTTTCGCGTGCAACGTCGGCTTTGCAACAAAAGCGCGCCACAGCGCAGCGCAGCGCAAAAATCAAAACAAAAAGTAATAAAACTTAATGAAAAAAAGGAGCATAAAAATTAAAAAATAATAAAAATACTAGGAGCCAACTACTTAACACTCGTACGCGCACATTGTTTTCAATCAGCCAATAAAAATGCAGTCATTATAGCGGCCATAAAACGCTCAGCCGCGGTGCAGCGGGCAGCAGGCGGCAGGGCAGCGCGCCGTACGCTGCGTATGAGTGAAATGCGTTCGTTAGCTAAATCCGCGCGTGTGTGTGAATGAGTGTCACACATGGCAAGGGTGAGTTTTGCATGTTGCATTGCACGCACCGCTGTCGACGCCGGCACACGCCGCGCGCTCTCCGCTCTCCCAGCAGCGCAGCTAAAATAAAAATGAGAAATCACAAAAATCGAGGAGAAATTGCAAAAAAAACTTATAAAAATAGACTAAAATCGCGTGTCCAGTCCTGCGCTAGGCCTGCTCACCAACGTCGCTACACGTGTGGTAGTATTTGTTTGTGTGTGTCGGCAAGCGCGTGAGCGAGTGAGTGAAATGACAACAAAAAGAGTTGCAATCGGCGTCCACACGCACAAAAAGGAACCACAACAGTGTTGGCCGCAGCTGCAACAACAAAACTCCAATGCGATGGGTGGGGACGTTAGCCGAAAAATAAATGGAAAAAATGACACGACCACCAAAAACAGCAAACGAAACACGAATAAAATCAAACGAAATTGCAAAAACTGAAAAAAAGTTCAAAAAAGGAATTTCATAAAATTTGCCAGCCTAAATACAATATATGTTGCCAGTCGTCTGAGGTCTGGGGTGTGCGGAAGTGTGCAAGTGCTGGGCGCATTCCCGGTAGGCGTACGAACGTCACGTGGCATTTGGAAATTGTCATTTTTGTTGTTTCAGCTGTTTTTGTTGCAAGCATACATTCTTATATTTACCGCGGCAGGACTCATTCTGTGGCAACCATTATTTTTGGCGCATATTTGACTGATTTTGTGAACAATTATGAGAAGCCGTCAGTTAAACCTGCTTCATATGACAAAAGGTCGGTGAAACAAAATTAAGTAATAAGAAAATATTTCGTCTAAACACTTTGTAAGCACACTTAGGTCTGAAGTCAGGTTTTGTTCTCAGAGTGAGGACTATTGTGGTACTCTTATGAAAGGGCGAATAATAGGTAACAGACACCGAAAACAAAAAGGAACTGATGACTATGTGTTTAATAATAACTCCAGCTCAGAAACATCAAGTTTATGGGTGAGCCTCCTGAGTAAGATTTATTTAAGTAGTTGCTGGAGAACACATCATTTAAGTATGGAAGTGTGAAAGATGGTCTCACAAAAAAAATCAACTAACGTTGTACTTCTTTCATACACATAACATTGAATATGATTATTTCGGGCCAAAACTTTTAAAACTTGTCTCTTGGCTTTGAAAGTTTCAAACTAGTCGGGATCAGACCTTATGTACCTGCGGTGTCCTGTGAATCCGCCACTGTTCGCGGCCGTGCCATATGTGGGCTATTCTCGGCCCATCAATTTGCGGGCGCCATAAGTGAGAGTGAGCAAAAAGGCTGAACAAACTCCGACAGGATGCAACTCCTCTTATTGCCGACACACACAAAGCACAAAAAATATGAACCGTTTGTTTTGTTTGTTTTTGAAATGCAACACAAAAAGTGAAAAAGTAAAAAAAATTAAATAGATTTTTGTGTTTTTTTCCCAAATGGACGGGGTTGGCAGTGGAATGAACTGCTTTGAACGCATCGCACTGACCCACAGCTCAGTGACAGCGGCAGAATCAGCAGCAGCAACAAAAACAACGTAAGCGAATATCGAAAAGGAATAAAACTAAAAAACGTTGAAATAGAGAATTATTGCAATTGTTGTTGTCGCTGTAGGCGCCCACTCAGCGCGGCTTACGCAACAAAACCACGTATGGTGGAGGCAGGGCAGAGCAGGCTGGAAACGCGTGTATGCAAGGGCCATGAGTGTGTGCTGGCGGTACTTGGGATGGTTGCGATTATGTATTTTTTATCGAAACAAAACAAAAAAGCTCCTTAAAGCGGCAAATAAAATAAAAATGCTCATCGCGGGAATAAAAAAATCGTCAAAAGTGACCAACAAAACACACAATTAATTCTCTTTTAAATAAAATAAAAAGTGCAAAGTAACGAGGATGGGCAACACACACGCGCACACTATGGACCATATTTATACATATGTGTGCGTGTGTGTTTTTGTTGCATATGCGTAAATAGCGCGCTGGATTTATGTGCGTGGTCGGCGTTGCAACGCCGTCGTGCATAAATAGTGCAGTTGCAGCAGAGGCAGGGACGAGCCCGTGGGTCCGACAAGTGTGGGCTGGGATGCATATATTTATGTGTGTTTGGGTGTTCGTTGCTATATCTATGTTTGCATATACGACTCCTGCGTGCAACGGACACCGACAGTCGAAGCGTTTGACAATTCAGCGGGCGGCGCGGTGCACGGCGCCGTTATGTGCAACGCGCAAAACAAGAAAGCTGGCAAAATGGGAAAATTAAAAACTCCGCCCCGAATGCTGACACACACACATAGTATTTGCATGCGAACATTTTGCTTTTTTTACAAAAAATGCACCTAATAAAACTAAAAAGTATAAAAATCGAGTTCGAGAACAAAAATGCAACAAAATAATTGCACACACCAACGTAAATAATCGAATTTATTTTACTTACACACACACTTAAATAGTACGTGTGATGTAGACACATCTATGCACACATGGCTGTATACTTGCATATGTGGCGACTGATTCCGGTTAATTCCCCACGGGAGGACTTTACGATAGAAGAGTGGACTCTGTGCGGAAAAATATACATACTCGTAAATATAAAAAATAGGGTTTGATACCTGAAAACTCACATATAGTTACTTCTTTGAAGAATGTCTTTCGCTATCAAGAATACATACGAGCCTCGGTGACGATGCTGGGGCATCTCTTGGATTTTGGGTCACACCTCACCTTTGATAGTTAGATACAAAGTTGTCATTTATTTTGCAATCTGCTTTAGATCTTAAGAAACTCTTTGTTGTGAAATTTACTGCAGGGGCCATATAAAGAAGCGCAAATTCGGTGTGGGATTCATGGTGGCAAAGAGACTCCATCGCCGAGTCCTGGCATTAATTCCTGGTGGATGAACGTCTAGCCACAATCCGCATCAAGACAAAGTTCTTCAACATATCGTTGATTTGCCCCCGTAACGATGGTGCTTGGCGACTTTAACGCCAGGGCGGGCAACGAAAGTATCTTTTGCACAAAGGTCGATAAAGTCAGCATTCATGATGAAACATTCCCGAATCATTTCATTAAGCTGCCTGGCTGTATTCGGATCGAAAAGGCATTAACCAGAAAGATCATGTTTTGATAGTTCCTGTCGCAGCGGAGAGAAAACAGACTGCCTACCTCGCAACGTTACAATCGACCACCGCAACATTACATTGCCCGTCCATGAAGAAGTTCAAATAGCAATTACACATCTGAAGAACAACAAAGCGACGGGGGCTGATGTATTGCCGGCCAAGCTATTCAAGTACGACGTAGAAGAACTGATAGAAAGCATGGATCAGCTTCTTCGTAGAACATGGTCTTACGAAAGCAAGGCCGAATATTGAAATTTAAGTGTGCTTTGCTCAATCCACAAAAAGGAAGACCCCACAATCTGCCCCAACTACCGTGAGATAAGCCTCTTCGACATCGCATATAAGGTTCTTTCGAGCGTATGGTGTGAAAAATTAAAGCCCACTGTCAACAAACTGATTGGACTTTATTAGTGTGGCTTTAGACCTGGAAAATCAAGTACTGACCAGATATTCATCATGCGCCAAATCTTGGAAAAGACCCGTGAAAAAGGAATCGACACACACCACCTCTTCGTCGATTTCAAAGCTGCTTTCGAAAGCACGAAAAAGAGCTGCATTTACGCCGCGATATCTGAATTCGGTATCCCCGCAAAATTAATGCGGCTGTGGAACCTAACGATGAGCATCACACCGAGCCGTTCGATACTAAGCGAAGTTTAAGACAAGGCGACTCCCTATTGTTCAACCGTTTTAATCAGCTGCTCGATAAAAGAATTCGAGCTGCTCAGCTGAGTAGAGAACTGGTGTACTGGTGTACGCCGATGAAATTGATATCATTGGGCTCAACAATCACGCCCTTAAATCTGCTTTCTCCAGACTGGTTAAGGAAACGAAGCAAATGGGTCTGATAGTGAACGAGGGCAAGACGAAATATTTCCTGTCATCAAACAAACAGTCGTCGCACTCGGGACTTGGCTGCCACGTGAGTGTTGACATTCATAACTTCAAAGTCGTAGATGATTTCGTCTATCTTGGACCCAGTATTAACAGCAACAACAATGACAGCCTCGAGATCCAACTCGGACTAACTCTTACCAACAAGTGCTACTTCGGACTGAGTAGGCAATTGAGAAGTAAAGTCCTATATCGACGAACAAAAAGCAAACTCTATAAGTTACTCAGTATTCCCGTCTTGCTATATGGTGCAGAGGCATGGACGATGACAACATCTGATGAGTTGACATTACGAGTTTTCGAGCGAAGGGTTCTGCAACAGACTTACCGTCCGTTCCGCATTGACAACGGCGAATATCGCGTTCGAGGCAACGATTAGCCGTTTGAAATATACGACGACATTGACATGTCGTCCGAATGGAAGAAAACACTCCAGATCCAAAAATATTCGATACAGTACCCGCCGGGGAAGCAGAGGAAGGGGAAGACCTCTACTACTTTGGAGAGATGAGGTAGACAAAGGCATGGCTGCACTTGGTGTTGAAGAGACGGCGACATAACCGCCACATAACCGCGTAAGTTGCACCAAAGCTTGTTTTCTTTTTCTTTATTCTCAGACTTAAATAGAATGCTCCCGAAATCGCGATCTATTGTGAAGCTAAATGCTAATAAGTAAAAACTGACATCGAGTTCCAACACCAAAGTCCTCAAATTCAGTATAAAAAGAAAATGTTCAGCTAACAGTTGTTTGTACCGTCTAAAAATAATCGAGATAGATGGTATATATGGACCATTCCATCAATTGGCGACATGGTTTTGTACCCGTGGTTCTCCGATTTTGACCAAACTTTAGAATATCATAATATAGACCAAAATAAGAATATCTGTTAACTTTTTAGTGGTCAAAGTTGCTCCATTGTTTTTTGCGCGCAATTCAAATTGAGATCAAACAAAAAAATGACTATTTCTTTTATTTTTTAACGACCTCAAAATTGAGTGAAAAAAACTTTTAAGTTATCCAATTTTATGTAAAAAAATCTCAGCTTTCTGATAAAATATTTTCAAAATCCAAAAAAAATAATTTTTTTTTCCAAAAATAAAGTTTTTTGTGCTTTTCCCCCAATTTTTTTTTCAAAATTAACTTTTCCATTCGATTCCTCGTCTAATTTTACATAAGAATCAGTGTTCAAAAATATGGGACTCTAATCCCATGAACAGCAAAAAAAATGCAAAGTTGTCGCTATATTATATATTTCCCAAACCATTAAAGCTATATCACAAAAATTTGCACAGTACAAATAAATTCGAAGTAGCGTGAAAATAAATAAAATCGTATGATTACCACGCCCACTTCCCACATAACGGTTTTGCATCAACTGATGATCAACACCTCCATAAAATTTGTGCTTGAGAATCGACGATTTACATTCAGAGATCTTACAATATCGTTAGAAGATCATATGAAAAATGAAAGCACGATTGGTTCCAAAATAGCCGACTTTCAGGATGTCATTAAACGTATGATTATTGACGATGCGTCTTGGATCAATGCTTACGACCCGGAAAAAGACGATAAATTGGCTGAATAATCAAAGGTGAGTCGAAGCCGAAAAAATCACGTCAAGGTTTTGTAGCCAGTTTCCTTTTATTATCGCGGTGGGGTGCACTCCGGTCAAACTGTAAGCAAGGAAAACTATTTGAGTGTTATGAATCATTTGCGCGAAACTATTCGTAAAAAGAGGCCGCAATCTTCATTGTCTTTGCCCCACAATAATGCACCGCCGAATACTGAATTAATTCTTGCGCTCTGAGCCGTTTTGAGTTAATTAAAGACAACAACGCTTTCGAGGATTGGAAAAAAGCGTTGACACAAGTTTTTTGGGGCCAAGGGGGACATAGATTTTGAAGAATAAATTAACAATTTTAAATTTATTTTTTCTTTCTGTTCATAGTAGGCTTTTTCGCTGCCGGGAGCTAAAATATAGTTTTAAAACTAATTGAGTGCATGGTTTATAATAGAATTTAATAAAATACTAAACTTGATTGTACTCCATTCTCGATTTCACTGAACTATAATCCTTGCAAGTTGTACGTAATGTTCAGTTACTCCCGAACTTAGCTCTTCTATAAAATGTGTGGTTAGCGCGCTCACTTCAAAAAGAGCGCGGGCATTCCATTCATTCGATTAGCGAATGCAACGCATATCTCACGGTTGTTTCCTCCAATTTCGCATCTAGCTCGAAGGAGCCCACTACGCTTCTCTACAACCAACAAGCAATTCAATGATTTTTTTAGTACTCTGGGTAAAAGATTTATATATACGTACTGCGATTCCCGCCTTATCAACCCATAAGGTCTCCAATTATATAACACAATTACATGCAGACAAAATTTTTCAACTGTTAACTCTCAAAAGCGGCTACCGTAGCAACATCAAAACTTCGAAGTACAATACGAACCGACTAATTGAACGAAGCCTGCGCCGTGAATGGCAAATTAATCGATTTCCATCATCTAAACTGAAAGCTTTAAAAGGTGAAGTAAAAGGGCACTTAAAAAGGTGAATTTCTATTTCGACGCCGAACTCTTCTCAACGATACTCACTTTGACTCACTAGTAGAAATTGAAAGACTGCTCAAGCAAAAAACCGGTGCTTGGCTTTGTTTTAGTGTACATACCTCACACGGCAGAGAACAATTTCTCGATTCCATCTCTGCCCCAGAATGTACTAAGAACCAACCCCGAAGCGTATTCATCTGAGATAAAAGTTATAACAAAAATTTTGAAAAAAAAGAAGTATCCTGGCTACGACCACATAACAACGTAAATGTTAATAGAGTTGCCAAATATTGCTTTTAATTGCTTATCTCAATTTTTCAATGACATACATCAGATTATCATGTCATCATATCATATCGATAAATAGGACCGTTCACTCCAACCTTTTTGAAAAATATTGCTATCCAAAATATCTTCTTTTCTCCACGAATCCGAAACTACTCCAAATAATCTATTCGGTTTTCCAGAGGAACATAGTAGTGTGGAATAAGTCCATCGCAATACCAATGAGATCAGGAAGGCATTATTTGGACCATAGAATCTTTCTATACAATTCAGGCACAATTATGGGGCACCTAATATCCACAAAATGCAACTATTCGAATCAAAAACGCTACGAGAGCTAACAGGTGTACTGCAATATATGCAAACGAGAATATATCTAGTAAACTTGAAATACTAATGATACGCACAGAAGTGTCAAATACCTGTCGAAACTGCAAAATCATCCTAATCCCTTATCGAAAATCTTTTCCTTCCCAACTACCCGAACACGTCTTCAAAGAAATTACCTGCCAGTGTTTTGGTGAGCAACGTTTTATCTATCGTCTGTTACTATTAATGGATTAAAGCAGTAGTTAAGCTTCTAAAACTTATTGTTAAATTTAAATTATATAAGCAGACTCAATATATAATTACTTAGTAAAAAAAAAATAAGTAAACTTGAAGGATTTCCTCAAACGTGTAAATTAAAAAAACTCTTTCAGATATAAGATGATAACAGTAAGAATTAAACTTTCTTGTTGACCAGTGCAATCGTTGTTGTGATTAGGTCAAAGGTCTTAAATCCATATATTCTTCTGCCGAATTCAGAGAGATTCCTGATCATTAATAAGTTATCACCGTAGCAACAATCATTTTTTTCTTTTGTGTTCAAACATTGAAAAGGGCATAACCATTTGTTTTTCGTTCTTCCATTCATAAATTTCAAAACAAAAATTTCGAATGCTTCCGCCAAATTTGCAGCGCAAGTCACCAATCACTCATTCATAAAATAACGCAATAATTCACAATTCTTATTTCATATTTCATATCTAAACACACCACTGAATGATATTCAGTCTTTAGTCTTCTACATTGCAAGGCAACAAGTGCTAATCGTTGAATGTTCAACGCACACTTCATAAATTGTCCGCGGAACTGAGGAATTTCAAGCGATTCGGCGGCGTCCAACGTGATTTTGAAACGCTCCGTGCCAAAACTGATTTATGCGCGTGTGGATGTGTGTGAGTGTGCAAACATATGCGTAAGTAAAGTGGAACGAGTTTGCGTACCATTTGGCGGGGCGGCGTCGGAATAATTTTTCTACGCGTGCAAGGGCCTCTTATACATAAATTTTCCCGCACCCAGAAAAACAAAAATCCACCAAAAACCATACCACCAGGGCCACTAAGAAAAGTCAAGCGAATTTTCTTAGCAATTGGTTGAAGGCGTGCCGCATTGCTTGACATAGAACGGGACCAGTGTTGCAGCTTATAAATAACATCAGCCACTTGTCAGAATTGCCAATGAATCAGCTTCCCACCCCGCAGTGATCGTTCTCGATGCTTTTGCAACTGGGAGTGGTGAGATGGGGAGATTTTCAAAATATTTTCCGTTTTCATTTTCGCTAAGGAATTTCGCTAAATTTATAGTGCTTTCGCGTGTGTATCTATGTGTGCACATATCATTTCAATTGCGCTTTGTTACCGCAATCTGGGCATATTAAGTTGACAAGTTAATACCAATGAATATATGTGTATGTCTGTGGATGTGCATGTGAATTGCAGAAAAGTGCGGCGGGTTATAAATACACACCTCATTTTATGATGTTAATGATCTTCGGGCTGAGGTTCGCAAGACTTCACATTAATGTGAGCACTTATACACTTGAACACATATACATATATGTATTCATAAGGCTATCTTCTCCTGTATGACGCGGAGAGGTAGTATTTATTTCAAAAATGTGTTGCCCACATACTCCTTGAACTTCAATTAGTCATCACCCTTAATAAATAAAAATTAGAGATATTTGTAAGCAAAAATAACTGATTACTATATGGTCCTTGCAAATAACTTTAAAATTAGAAAACTCGGTATAAACTGAAATAGACGGTTAATAAAACATAATATACATGGAAATAACGCAATACATACATATGGTAACATATATGGTAACCTATTGTTGTTGAAAAGATTAACAAGACAGGGCTAGGTAAAATTAACCATTCTTTGGAAGAATGAATACCAAGAAGGCCGTGACTTACCCACCGTTTGCGCTGTAACACAGTTAGGTCCACATAACGGGGACAGGTGCGGATTTCTGTTCAGTCAAAACTACTAATATTGTTCTACAACAACAACAATGAATCTCCTATGCACAATATTTCATAGGACAACGACTCCCGATCTATTTTTTATATTCAAAGCAATTTAAACATTGAAGCCCACTGTGGCAAAAATTTAGACGGCAAATGATCATTGGGTACAGCGAGGGTGCAAAAAGACTTGTCCGTCATCACATTATAAAATGCTGGTCGCACAATGTGGTGTGGCGCAACAAGTGCTTACTATGCATGCCACACCATCTATGGCGATCGTTATACTTCCAAGAGCGTTCTCTCAATACAGTACCGTTACAACACGTCCCTACCCCATTTATATTTATAAACAAGCGAAAGCAAAGAACGACGGCAAGCAAAAATTATTCTTGATCCTGCGCGCCTACTAGTGGCGCCCATTCTCTGGGACTTTAGTTGCAAACAATATAGATGTATGAATAGTACAATAACAACAATTGACAAAACAAAAATTTCATTACTTCTTGGCAGCAGAATTGTGCCTCATTTCGAAGGCAAGCATTGCATCCGAATAGAAATTCATCTCATTTTGACGCCCTTTCTCCGACTACATGATAAGCAAATCAACAGCAGATGAGATAGTATTGATATGAGTCCGATATTGTGGAGAGCACCCAAGCATCAAAATGAGATCTCATTTTTGAGAGCACTGTGTCAATTTAAAAGGCGCTGCGTCCAACATAACCGAATCACTTTGGTTGCTGTCACGTCGGAAATCACACGTTACTGCAGATCTTCACGTCCATTGTGAATTTGGATTTTGTACTGAATCTGTTGCTGTCGTAGTTTGTGTAAGTTTCCTCAGCATTACGTCGGCGGCAATTCGGTTTGGGTGCATTACACCAGTGATATCAGATTTCCCCAATAATTCGTATCTACTGTCTTTGTAGTGAAAAATCATAAAACTTCAATATGTGTGACGATGAAGCATCTGCTCTGGTTGTCGATAATGGCTCCGGAATGTGCAAGGCTGGCTTCGCCGGTGATGATGCCCCTCGTGCGGTATTTCCATCGATTGTAGGTCGTCCACGCCATCAGGGCGTGATGGTGGGTATGGGTCAGAAAGACTCGTATGTCGGTGATGAGGCGCAGAGCAAACGTGGTATCCTCACCCTGAAGTACCCCATCGAGCACGGCATCATCACGAACTGGGACGACATGGAGAAAGTGTGGCATCACACATTTTACAATGAGTTGCGTGTGGCGCCTGAGGAGCACCCGGTTCTGCTGACCGAAGCACCACTTAATCCCAAAGCAAATCGCGAGAAGATGACCCAAATTATGTTCGAAACATTCAACTCACCCGCAATGTACGTCGCCATTCAGGCTGTATTGTCACTTTATGCCTCTGGTCGTACCACAGGCATTGTACTGGACTCTGGCGATGGTGTTTCCCACACAGTTCCCATCTATGAAGGTTATGCCTTGCCTCATGCTATCTTGCGTCTGGACTTGGCCGGCCGTGATTTGACCGACTACCTCATGAAGATTCTAACTGAGCGTGGCTACTCATTCACCACCACTGCTGAGCGGGAAATCGTGCGGGACATCAAGGAGAAGTTATGTTATGTCGCTTTGGACTTTGAGCAGGAAATGGCAACAGCCGCTGCATCTACCTCATTGGAGAAGTCTTATGAGTTGCCTGATGGTCAGGTGATTACTATTGGTAATGAACGTTTCCGCACACCCGAGGCGCTCTTCCAGCCATCATTCTTAGGTATGGAATCTTGTGGTATCCATGAAACTGTCTACCAATCCATCATGAAGTGCGATGTAGATATCCGAAAGGATTTGTACGCCAACAACGTTTTGTCCGGTGGTACCACTATGTACCCAGGTTAGTATAGCACATCTGAGGCTTTGTGTTTTTTCTGTAGAAAGGAATTACATTTTTTTGTACGTGTTCACAGGTATTGCTGATCGCATGCAAAAGGAAATTACTGCCTTGGCTCCTTCGACCATTAAGATTAAGATCATTGCTCCACCTGAGCGCAAATATTCCGTTTGGATTGGTGGCTCCATCTTGGCCTCTCTATCTACCTTCCAGCAGATGTGGATCTCCAAGCAGGAGTATGACGAATCCGGTCCCGGTATCGTGCACCGCAAGTGCTTCTAAGCTCTGAATTCATCCGTTGCCAACCAAAGCGTGGTGATCCGAACTATCGGCTGATCACCATTGACCTACATCCCACCGTGTCCGAACAGCTGCCGAACCCATCCCACGGTTGTAGGACCAATCTGAACATCACATATATGATATAGAATATATAATGAAATATAAAAAGGAACATTAAACTCAACCCATTCGAAATCTATCCTCAAGAACTTCTTTGCTTTTTTCTCATTCGATTTGGTTTCCATATACTTCCTAGATTATTGCAGTATTTGTTTGTATGAACAGAAATAAACTTTATTCGTTCGCCAACAAACAAAGTCTCTTTACTTCCGCAGCTTCAGCTCAATTGTTGTTGAGGGGCGAGTACGTGTTCCGAGCATTGTGGGACACCCGAACTACTAACGACGACTGCTTACTTAGTAAGCAGATTTCGAATTATTTGAAGTGATCCCACTTTAGTTGTAGGTTTTCATGTCACTTTTGTTGTTGCGTCCCCTGTCAAGTGGTTGTGCCTCACACATCGCTCCACATCCGCACCCACCTCCTGGACACGGCACATTAAGGCTTCGCCATGCAGTGACATTTTAAAATTTACAATTGCAACTTTTAAGTGTTGCTTCTTATTTTTATCGGGCGAACGGGGTAATAAATGTTGCCAAACTTTGTACTTGATGGCAGCTTTTATGTGTAGGTCCAAAATGGCTCGACTGCTCCTACAAGTGCGTGTGTACGTGCACAATGAGCTCGTAAAACGGTAATGTGCGTAATGTTGTTGCCATAGTTGTTGTTGTAGTTCTATCGCTATAATGCTTGATGTTTGTTATTTGTTGTTTGGATGTTGTTATCCATGTGCGCCATTGATGGCTTCATAAATGCCACGGATGTGTTCTTTGCCACATTTATGTTGCTTCGTAAGCTCCTTGATGGATCTCGAGTGCTTTCTGCACAGCGAAGTGGCGGCGTTTCTGCTCTTCTCAGATGTGGGTCGTCAAGTTCGCAAGTTTAATTGGTTGGACACACTTTACGAGGTTAACAGCGCTGTGGTGGCAGCGCAGGATTGGTCGAGGATACTTTCGAAATTTCTAAGAATTAATGATGTCATTTACAACATTTACATTGCAGCAGAATGTTGTCATGCGTCGATTTATTCGGCTACACTAAAATCTGGGTTTATGGGAATCATGTTAGGAATATTGCTAGCTTTAATTTAATCACTTGTCGTTGGCGTAGTGGTTCACAGAGATGAAGCCGCTAGGTCAAGATCGTTGGACAAAGCTTACGTAAACCGTGGCTGAAATGGTAAATAAATGTCCAATCGCAGTCTTTATTATCCGAAAAATAACAAAATCACTGTCGACACTGCCAACGATATGGTAAGTAAACACTCTCATACTTGTTTCGAAGGTAATCGATGCAGATGGGTTAGGGTATATGGCTACGGTATTCTAAATCAATGATGTGTAAGCTTTTGGTTGATCGCGATGGTCCGAACCTAAACAGAGTTTTTAGTTGTGGACAAAACATACACGAAGACCATAACAGATTTCATTGCTGCTTTTCAAACAAGCGTTAGAACAAACTTTGAAGAAAACAAAGAAGATATCCAGAACGAGGAATTTAAAAAACACCGGAATAAAAGGAATTTTCATAAACATGTTTAAATTTGTAAACATCTGCTATAAAAATATTTCTAAGAAAAGGCATTACCGCATTAGCTTCAATAGAAAAGGATTTAAATAATAACCTAATAGTCCCTATAGAATAATAAAATTTAGACCAAGTGCATATGTTGCTAAGTTTCTTGCCTGACGATAACTGGGAGAAAGGGGGATAGTCCAGTCATTTAAGCTTAAATTAGGTAAGAATCTCGTAATTCGATATACCCATTTATATGTCTGTAAATACTTGTATATCGATATACCTACCATATGTAGGTTTTGAGACAGCTTTAGGGTGTCAATATATAAGTATTTACAGACATATAAATGGGTATATCGAATTCCGAGGTGAACTTACTATAATGACTGGACTAGGAGGAAAAGTTGACACAACTGCTTATAGATCATCTAAGTTAGTAAAGTCGAATTTGTAACATCAAATCTATAGTACAACTGTTAAGATTGGATTATACTCGTCATATATATAGAAAAAGAAGGAAAAAGGAGGAAAGAAGTACACATAGAATTAATTGAATTGAAATTAAATAAGGCTAGCCAAAGGATATTAGGAATTAGTATTTTAACGGATTCGGCTTATCTCTGCCTCAAATTAGTTTAATATCACTTTTACTACAGCCAAGCTCAATTGCTTAGACCAGACTAGACGAGAGAAGACTCCTCGATATCTTTGAAATTCTGGCAACGAATAGTAATTGCTACAAAACTGTTACAATCGCCAAAACGACTAAAGCGCTGAGCGAAAAAAACAAAAGTGGACACCGAAATATCTACAACAAACAACAGTAAAAGCTGCATCTACTGCATAAGGCATCAGCGTTAAGAAAGAAGCAAATTTGAAAATGCTTTTTTACGCTAATTGTTTTTTCAGAATTTAATGGAAACTTTTTATTTTTATTGGACCATTAAAACGCATTTTTACAGCCAGCTACGACTATGGCCGCATCAGAGGCCAGCACAAACACACACGCTCAGTCTACAAGTATGTGCAGCAACGCCAACAACAACAAAAGGCGTAAGCCCAGCCAGCGAATGCAGCTTGATGGTCCATTAAAGACAAAGATTTGAAAAAGTACAAGACAACGAAGCGAGCGAGCTCATACCGCGGCCGAAGGTGGGATCGGGCTTAGACTCTGGAGAAACGTCCAGCACAAAGCTATTGGCGGGTATAGGGCAATAAGGGCACAGCCATATCCCTAAGCAGTAAATAAGCAACTAAGGGCAAGAAAAAGATGCAAAGCAACCTGCTAGAAATGGGTAGGATGCAGCGCCGTTGGCAGGAGCGTAAAGTGTACAACAAAGTTGTAAAATGTTTCATTTCTTTTCGTTACTTTTAGTATTCCGTTCGTTTTTTCTGCGCCGTTTTAGTATTTTGTAGTTATGGGTTTCTTAATTTTTCGAAAGGAAATAGCTGCCGCAGGAGCGCGCCCACCCCTGCCGAAGTTGTCAAAAATCCAGAGTCCCGCTCCACAAAGATCAAATCATTAACGCAGTACACCGTTAGCCGCCGCCGCGCAACTGCTGCTGTAAGGAGCGTATAGCGGCGCATAAACTTGTGCGTCCGCGTGTAAGTGCAATAAATGCGTGGCGTGTGCACTAAGGCTATAAGCCGATACATGTGTAGGTGTGGTGGAGTTCTGCACGAGGACCCAGTAAGCGGCAGCGTGGTGGCGCTATGCCGCTTGGGGCCATAAAAAGGGGAATATACTACATTCTTTACTAGCGGCAAAGATGTCGAATATTGAGTTATGTGCGTTGTTTGCGTTGTTTCGGCAATATAACGGTAATAACCGAATCGTTACAAACGCGTAAGCGGCGCACACACTTATGTGCATAGCCGAAAAAACTTATTTATTTAGTAAGCAACAAAGCTTCTGCAGTACTCCTCAGACAAACCATAGGCGGGTGTGTGCGGTAGCACTTGAAGACTGAGCGCTGAGCTTGAGCACTATCCATGTCGAGAGTGCCAAACTGTGAGCTCGCAGCTAAGTTTCTCCGACGTTTTGAGAATTAAAGCGAAAGAGGTGAGGGGACCGACGCTCCTGATCCGACCATTAGGTCATGAATTTGCCATTTTACAGCCTCATATTTTTCTTAAGCTCATATTCGCAAGCGTCTTAGGTTGTTTTTGTTGTTAACCCAGCGCCACCCCTGCAATAACAAAGCTTAAACTTTTTAGTGTTGTCATTAAATTTTTCGTGTAAGTAGCGGTAAGCAGCGGCAGAACGGGTGGTCGGGGTGAATTGTTTAATAGAGAAATGGCACTGCCACAAGTGAGTGGAAGGGGCCGTAGCCGCTTTGAGGTCCATCAAATGTTGCTTTGTTGCGAGTTTCCTGTGCCATAAAGCCTCCGCTACGCCTCTCCTGTCCAACGACAATACAGCCTCAAAGCATACTTGCTACCGCTGATGCTTTGTTGTTGCTTTGTTGTTATTTCACGTTTTAATGTCTCCTTTCGACAGTGCTGACACAACTTTATATGCGAGTACCGCTGAAGGGCCACCCCATTGCTGTCCGGGCCTGGGTGGCGCCATAAGATGTGGCATGGGGCGGGTGTCGGGGATGTAGGTCTATAAATTTCGATGTTTGCTTTTTATATTGCAAAAATTTTTCTGCTGAAATTACGGAAATTAAAAACGAAATGACTTGGAGATGTGCCGACCCCGTCTGCACAGGCCTCGCCGTTCGCCGTTACCTACCCGATTTGTAACCCTGCCCCTGTAGTTACCTTAATTTCGAAGCGGATTTCGTTGCTTTGTAGTTAATTTTTGCATTTGTTGTTGCTTGCCAGCAGTTTGCAGTTTAGGAGCGAGTTCACTAGAGATGCGCCCATAAAAGTGCCATTACAGTGCAGTTTCGCCACGCTGTTTGCGCATTTTTAATACCATCGGGCGGTTGAGCCGCAGCCGCTCAGCCGAAGTGCCGCGCATGCCCCCACCAGCCGAATCAGCGTAGCGACACAAAATAAACGAAACGAGCGAGCGATTTTATATTTAATCGTAAAGTTTAGAAACTTTGTAATGACAACGACGATGGCGCGCATGGTTGGTGGGGCACTGCCTTGCCTCCTTGCCGCAGACTAGATGCGTCTTCCACATCCACACACATGTGCGCGACTTCCTCACCTCGGCGTTACCATGAAAAGGTCACCATCAGCAGTTTTTCGACTCCATTTAAGTTGAGTTTTCACTGAGGTTGTGGATACACACACACACCTTCACGGCTGCGATAATGGCTTTGAGGCACTTCATCAAACGGCAGCTCATCTTCGTGTTCCCATCTTATTATGCTCCATATAATTCGCCATTCCGCGTTCTTTATTTCTTACTTTATATATTTGGTTGTAATTTTTTATTTATAATTTTGATGGCTCTTGGCAGCTAGCTGATGAATGCCTGCGCCTGTGTTGCATAGAATTGCGATTAGAGAACTCAATTTGAGTAATAAACATAAAGTTTACATGCAACAAACTGCGGCGGCAGCAGCTTGCAGCAAAAATTCGATTATCGTCGAAACACTAAAAATTGCTCATACGCACTTAATCATCGGCCTCATCAACGTCAGGCCCATCAGCAGCAGTAACACCACCAGCTGTAGCTCTATGGCCCACAGAAGCGCTTTGAGGCCGCTCGTCGCATTAAAAACAGTTATAGCACATATTTACCAATTGCCACACACGCATCTAACACACACAAACGCACCGGTGCACGCACGCAAACGATAACTAAGTAGCGCACAATACCTATACATTAACGGTACAGTACACCGCCGAGCCAGGACCAAGACGCCCACTCACTCAGATTCACTCAGATTCTTCAGCCCTCCAACCTGCGCCACCCCCTAGCTCGTAGCTGTTTTACCGTTATTGCCGGGATATCTAAATTTATGTTCGCATAGTTGTAAAGTGTAAAATGAGATGCGTCGTTAGTTGTTGCTACTACAACAAACACATGCACACAAACGCACATCCAGCCATTTGCCTTCAGCCCACAGGGCCTGCGGGCTGGTCTACGCACGCAATGTTGCCGCCATTAATGTTGCAGTTTTGGTTATTTGGAATTTTATTTTTACGTCTTGACATAAATTGCTTAGATGAGTTTTTTAATCGAAAAATGCTCGAAATGGCTGCGTAGATCGTGTACAACATGGCAAATGGCAGAAGTGAAATATACGACCCTCTCAAATGCGAATTTAAGTAGCATTGGCAGTTTGCAATAGAAAACGAAGACCTCTGGTCATAAATAAGGTCGCAACATGATTGCCGAAGTTTGTATCGCGTTGCTCTGCGGATGTATGTGTTACTATTTACTAACGAATATGTTTTTGAGATGTCCGCTTTTTTTGGACTTATAAGAGTTATTACGCAACGAAAAGTATTCAAATGCTTCGGAGTCGGCTTTATTCTTAACCAATAAGCAAAGGCTAAATTCGTGTGTAACCGAACATTTCATACTTTTGCAACTTGCAAGGATCAAAGCCTGGGAAACACCTTTAGGAGTTGGTAACATGTGATTTTATCCATTTAACGCAAGAGGGTACATTGTTATTAGAAGGAGATTGCTTCTGAATTTCATTAAGGTTCCTACTCATTGACTGATATATATGGTATAAAATAAAACGGAAGTTCGAAAATGTTTATGTTAGGTATATGGGGCTAAAGGAAGTGTTGAATTTCAACATTTTTTAGACGTGAGATGAAATACATTGAAGACACTAAGTATTTGTTTGTTCATAGCGTCTAAGGAAATGTTATGGATAACCTCACATACCAAATTTAAATCAGTTTAATCACGTAGTTTCTGTAGTTTTGAACATAACCGTTACGTGTTGAGTTATTATCTGATTGTGCTAATTTTTATAGAGTTTGAAGAAGTGATAAAATGACTTCTCAGCTAATTTTATTAATATAGTTTGGCGCACGGAGTAAAAGCCATCTAAGAAAAAATTGAAGCCCTCGCTACTGCGATCTATATTAAATTAAAGTTATGAATCTTAATTAAGTGTTTAATTATGGCACTTTATAGGTTTTAGTTTAATGGTATTATGTGGGCGTGGCAATGGTCCGATTACGCCCATTTTCCAAATTGCATCAAGATATCTTAATTTTTACTCAAGCTTTCGCTTACAAGAGCAGACGGACGGACAGACAGTCCCTCGAAATTATATGCATATATATAACTCTGTGGAGGATGGAGTCATGTGTAGAAGTTCACGTAAGTGAGGAAAGTTCTCTGATCGCCATTCACTTGGGAGTGGCCAGAAACGATTCTTTTACATATGACTCAAGCAGCTCACGACTTCCGGCCTTTGACCAAGTATCTTCTGGGTAGCCTAAGAACATCCGTTTGAAGGCGAGCTAAAGAGAGAAGGCGAAACATCCCCTCCGCAGGGTTGTGCGCTGGGTTTGGGACCCGCCACGTAAAAAAACACCCCCAATGAAAAGAAACAACAAGCCTCGAATGAGTGACCCCCCTTTTGATGACGACATAAGCCTCCTCAACATCGCGTATAAGGTTCTATCGAGCGTATTGTGTGAACGATTAAAGCCCACCGTCAACAAACTGATTGGACCTTATCAATTCGACTATAGACCTGTCAAATCTACAGCCGACCAAAGATTCGCCATTATTATTTTATTAGAGCGTACAGCTGCTGGCGTAGCCAACGACATTGACACCATCGTTTTCAACACCTGCCGTTAGTTCTGCTTTCTCCAGACTAGAAAAGGTAGCAATGCCGCTTACGCGCGAACGATGTCTGAATTTGATATCCTTGCAAAACTAAAACTGACGTTGACCAACACCAAAAGCTCCAGAACTAAATAGAGAAGGTACCATTTTCTATAAGAGTGTACAGCTGCTGGCGTACGCTGATGATATTAAAATTATTGGCCTTGGCTCCCACGTCAGTACTGACAGTCATAACTTCGAAGTCGTAGATAATTTCGTCTATTTTGGTGTTAATAACAACAATGTCGGCCTCGAAACCCAAAGCAGAATATCTCTTGCCAACAGGTGCTACTGCGGACGAAATAATGTTCTCTCTCGACGAACAAAAACCGTGCTCTACAAGTCACTCATTATTCCCGTCTTGCTATATGGTGCAGAGGCATGAACAATGACAACATCTGATGAGTCGACGTTACGACTTTTCGGAACAAGAGTTCTGCGGAAAATGTATACTCCTTTGCGCATTGGCAGCGGCGATTATCGCAATGGAACGATGAGCTGAAGTCAGCGGCTACGCTGGCCAGGTCATGTTGTCCGAATGCACGGAAACACTCCAGATCTGAAAATATTCGACGCAGTGCCCTCCGTGGGGAGCAGAGGAAGAGGAAGACCTCCACTCCGTTGGAAAGGCCAGGTTGAGAAGGAGCGGGTTTCGCTTGAAATCTTCAATTAACACCATATTGCAAAAAGAAACGATGAGTGCGTTATTGTTAACTCGGCTATAACCGCTAAGAAGAAGAAGTTTTTATTCTCAAGTTAAGCACAATACAAGTATGACAGAGATGACTGACTGGTAAAACTTTTGAGATTTTGGATCGTTTCCAACCAATGAACTAAGACCGCTGTACATTCTTAGTAAACAATTTTACAGATTAAGACGGAGTAGTTTCGAGTAGTGAACTTTAAGATCTGTGGATTCGATGTTAGAATTTGACAAAATACATATATCGAACATGATGTAATATTGACTGGATTTGAAATTTGACTTTGGAGATTTTCAAGCATTTATTTTAACACCCAATCAATATTTTTGAAACTCAGAGATGCTTTTGTGCTTATGTAAGTGCATTCGGGCGCAGCGATGTGTGCGCTTAAGTGATATGATAAATAATGCGAAAGAGCGCATCGCATATTCTGGTTAATGTTTATTCTGGTTAACAACGTTGTTGCAACATGGCATTTGTGGACAAATGGACAAATTACTCTGAGGTGAATGCCAAAGCAGCTGCAAATAAACCGCAATGAGAACAACATAAACACGAGCAAATACAACGGTCGAATGTAACAAAAACAACAACTGCAAAAGCACACAAACAGTTGAAATTAAATCCACGAAATAGTGAATCGCATCAAAGAAGCGCACAAAGTAGCAAGGACTAAAGAAAGAAAAAACACTATCAAATAGCGAATAATGTGTGAAAAGCGCAGAAAAGCAGCAACAAAACCCTTTTGCAACTGCAACGAAACGCAAATGCACTTTAGATGCAGCGGTTCGGCCCGTTGCGGTTGTTGCACATTACGGCCGAGCGAACAGCGGCGGTGGGCAGGGAGGAGATAGTGCGCCGGACATGGAAAGAGGGGCGGCAAATATTTAATTACACCACAGCTTTATGCATTTTTAAAATCAATTAAGTTATTTTGAGTTTCGCGCGTTTTTATTTTGCGAGTTTTTGGATAAATTAAGCTACACACAACTGATCAACGGGCGTTTTTATTTATGCCGCAAAAAAACTATATGAATCTGTGGCAATACACACACTCCCAAACATACACCGCCGCTAAGTGGAATGAAAATAGGTGGAGCGATCCGGGCGGGGAGTGAGAGGTTAACGGAGGAGCGCAGATACGGTTTAATTATAACAAAATATTTGATTTAATTTTGTAAATACGCTTGTAGGCCATAAAAAGCAATTACATCAAAATGATACGCCAACTGCTGCTGCCAACTGCACCGAGAGAAGCTGTCAGTTGGGGCCTTAAATATTGGTGGAGCTTGCGACTTAAAGCCATGTCAAAAGCTTAAGGCTCGCCATTTGCTTTTTTTCTCTGACTGCAACTCGTTTGAAGTGCAACTGATACATTGTTGCAAATTTTAGCTAAAATAGTCCAAAACATTGCTGATTGCCACTTTTCAGAGTCAGAGTGGGCCCAAACGGCACCCGATTCGCCTGTGTTTCGTAAATGCACGTAAGCACTCAGTGGAAATGCAACAACTCAACCGCAAAGGCCACTTTGGCCACACGCTCGAGTCCACTTGACGGCGTTCGACGTGTAGCAAGTGCAAAACGGTCCGTTGGAGCACCGAAAAATTCAAATACAAGCGAATTCAGCGGCAGTCAGCCACTTGACTGCCAAGTGAATTGTAGCAAGGTGCACAAAGCAGTCAACGGTGCGGCAGAAAACATGCAAAATCACCCACTAGACCAGCAAATTGACATAAACACATTGCTTATGACCAACTAACTGTGGCAAGTGGCTTGAAGTTGCCCCAAATGGCTAATTCGAGTACGAAGTGGCACATCCAAGGAGAGGGCATGCAGGGATAACAGTAAATGGAGGTAAATGGCACTATATGCTGTGTTATAATAAAAATAATAATAAATTTTTTGCACAAATAATGAAAAATCTCATCTCAAAACTCTGTCAAAATTCCAGGAAATTTTAAACTACTGTCGTACCTCAAGTTAACAAAACTTATTTGACTCTGACAATCTTTTTAAATGGCATTTCTTCGAAGGTTGGAGCGATGCCAAGCATAATAATCTTTGCCAAATTTCGGGACGATATCTTGACAAATAAAAAGTCTTTAGGATGTGAGTTTGAATGGCCAGTTGTATGGCAGCTATATGCTATAGTAGTCCGATCTGAATAATTTCATCAGACATTGTAGCGCTAACTTGGATAATAATTTATTTAAAATTTCATGAACTTCGTCGAATAAAAACATTTTCACGCGAGGACTTGAGTTTAGTTCCTCAGTTTCTATGGCAACTTTATGCTATAGTTGTCCGATAACGGCAGTTTTGTTAAATTAGCACTTTTTTAATGAGAAAAGTACATGTGTAGAATTCTAGACCGATACTTCAAAAAATAAGAGATGGGAAGCTCATCACGCTGATCACGCACCGACTGGATTCGATAGAGGACGTTCTTAGTTAACGAACGAGCGCCTGGAGAGTCAAGACAAACATTCTCGCGCGACGTTTATCTGTGAGTAGTGCAAGCCGAAAATGCTACGTTCGTTTGAGCAGAGGTACGCGATAAATTCTGTGAGAAACTCGGTAAATCTGCGACAGAGACGTTTGATGTGATCAAGCAGGCTTACCTAGATGTTGTTTTAGCAAGAAGTGGTGTGTTTCGGTGGCACCAGGTCTTTTTGGAGACCAGGAAGAAGTCGCTGATAAAGACTCGTGTGCGCAAAGTTTTGAACTCGAACCGTCGACTCGTTTAATTGCTCAGATGTTAAATTTTTCAAAATCTTTGGTTCGTGACATTGTGACGGAGCACCTGAACATGCGCAAGGTATGCGCGAAGACCAGAAATTGCGGCGAGTGGAAGTGTGTCAAGAAAATTGGAACATATGTGAAAGTGAACCCTAATTTTTGAATATCATAATCACAGGTGACGAGTCATGGATCTTTGAGCAGGATCTCGAGACAAAGAGGCAATCTTCCGAGTGGCAGACGCCGCCGCGTCCTCGCCAAGCGTCGGCCCTCAAGGCATCGACGCAAAAGGAGCCTATTTTGGAAGTTTTTAAAGATTTGCAACGATTGGTTCAACAAAGTTTTTTAAATAGACCTATTACTTTCCGGACATCTTTATTTACTTATGTACTTCGTAGGGTCTCCGAAGTTTTCTCTTCTCATCTTGGCAAATTTAATATATGCTGTTTTCGGTATAAAAAATGAAACTTTGTTAATAATCATTACAAATTGCAATATTTGGCGGACTGCAGAGCGAAAATGTGAAATAAACTCAATATGTGCATGCTTACTACAACTCATCTTGCAAGTCTACGGTGGGTCATATTTATAACATTTTTAAAGAACATTCAAATTGGTTTTGCTAAATAGTAATAAATCCGCTGTTTTTTAAATAAAACTGACACTTAGGATTCCAGTTCAATCAATCGCTCTGCATTTGATGTACAAGACACTTCACGAATTGAAACCACAATCCCACATTTGAAATTGTATTAAGTAAAGAACTCAATTATATTTTACCTTAAACGATCGAATTATTGCTTCACTTAGTCATAGCCCAACTGTCTTGCCAAAAAAACTAAAATCGTTCTTTACCATAACAAACATTGCAAAGCCAAAAGTACGCAAAAACCTGAGGAATTCCAAGAAAAAGAAAAAAATGGCGAATTACCTCTGTAATCGGCGAAACTGATTTCCTCAAAAAACAAAGAAATTTATGAAAGTATGCAGCGTGCCTATACTGCGCCTACAAAACGATGGCAAATGGACAAGAAAAAGCAGCAAGGCAGCAAATGCGCCGCCAAATATGCAACGAGAAAAAATCGAGTCGCTTAGTGCACACCCACATCCACATACTCACTAAAAAAAATTCAAGTGAATACATGCGCTCAGCTTGCGCCCACCCCAAGAACCTGTCCGCATGCATACACTCCCCAGCTGGCGCTTTCTCACTCATACACGCACAAGCCGCACCGCGGGTGTTGTTGCAACAAACGAAAGCGCGCGATGGAGCTGCACGCAGCCACTAGCTTTGTTTGCTGCGCTCCTGTTCACGGGCATGTCTGGCATCAACATGGCGCATGACAGCCACAGCGCCGCGTCACGTGTGTGTGTGCTTGAGTGAGTGAGCGAGTCGGTGAGTCAGTCAGCCGGTGTTTACGCATACCCAAGCAAAGATTTGTGCGCTCACAAGACGTGTGGGCCACTCGGACCACAATCAATGCGGACGAAATGTGGACGGTGGCGACATATGGCCAGGGCCACCTCCAACCGGCTCCAAAGCGACAGCATTAACTTCGAAATCGACATCTGCTCCTCGTACATATTGCCATTTTTGCCAAGTCTGGATGTGTGCACGCGTGAGTGTAAGAGAGTTTGCATGTCGATTTGTCGTGGTCGTTCTGTGCCGGCGATTGTTTTGCAACATCTTTTCCCTTTTCGCTTATTTTTAGAAAATTTCGCCGGCACGCGCCACTCGCGTCACTCGACAGAAAAAGAAACTGCAACGCTTCCAAGGACGAATTTTTTGGCAGTTTTTCTGTTGAGTCGCGTGCAGTGAGTGGCACGACGCCGTGTTCCTTCTTTTGTGCACTTTTGAGTTAGCTTTTTTGCAACACACACACACACAAGCGCGCATTCGAATTTTTTCATGCACCTCTACGCTTGTCTGCATGCATGTGTGTGTGTGTGTGTGGGTGTGCATATGTGCCGTGTTGACGATATGAATGAAAATTTACCTCTCGACTTTTGTAATATTTTTTGAATTGCCTTACGCCGAAGTCGATACACACGTACGTGTGTTTGTAGTTGCTGCAGACAGTTTTTTATGCACTTGCCACAATTTGTTTACATGCAGTTTTTTCAACTTCTTTGTCTTTGAGTTGCAAAAGAAAAAGGAAGCCCCACAAAAAAATTGCGGCATCACAAACACATGCATGCGCACAGACACACAGCGTGCTGGGACTGTTATTGGGGGAAAGTGTGTCAAATATGCTGATAACTTGCTTTTATCACCTCAATCACTTCATTGATGAAATTCGGAAGTATAACGGTTTTCTTCTTTTGCAGTGTCTGCATATTTACACGCATGTGTGGGTTCGAACCAATGATACTACTGTGTGGCAAAAGAACACACTTGATGGAATGTTTTGCATTGTAAATGGCAGAAACACCTTCCGCTTTTATTTTCAATCTTAAAGTTATGAAAATACAAGTGTGTATGTATCGTTCGTGTGTATATGACTTTATATACGGGTATATTTACATAGACACAACTTATTTATCTGATTATCACATATGAAGATAAATATTGATTGTGTTGCCACCTTTCTACTTTTGTAAATTACTTAAAAGACTTAATTAAATAATTTAATATCTAGTACCTCAAAGCGACACAAGTTCTGTGAAATTAAAGCCAATTCTTTCCGAAACGGATTATCACTTTTTAGTATTGAATGGAAAAGTAAGTTGATCTTAAAGTTTGAGGTGTGCACTCCAAGCGCTTCGAACGTCGAGCGGTATTATTGTCTTTGGGCCTTTTCGAAACCTTCCAATGGTAAAGTGGGTTTCTACATTAATTCCAAGGGTATAAGAGAACAGAACATGCAAAAAAAATTTGATTGAAAATATATTATCTACTGACCCCTTAAGATAGTATTCCTGAATCGGAGGTTTTAGTGTCGGTTATTTATTTACACTATTCTGTGAGCAAAATGTTTTCCTCCACTTCCCTCATATTTTCTTACATAATTGGCATTACTAAATGCTCATGATGGTATGCCCAACAAATTCAGTTTACATACATATATCAATCAACCTCTATCAACTTCGTAGTCCGAAAGTTTCAGATGTTTTTATCTGTCGCAGGCTTCTCTGGACATCTACAGCGCTTATTGTCCTCGGTGCACATAGAGCCAGTTCGGATTTAAGCAAACCACAGGTATAATATATAATAATAATACTCCTCGAACCAACTTTTGAAAACGGTGGTAAACTTTTCATAAAAAATTAGTGTTTTTTTAACTAAAAAAATAACGAGTTTAAGTCTTTTTTTCAGTTAGGTTAACAGCATCTGTCAGTTCTAGTTAAAAAGGTTCTTTACCAAAAGAAGGAACTTTGGTTAAGTTTACCAAAACTTCACTGATAAATGGCTTCTATCCAAATATTGAGAAAAGGGCCCTTAAGATTTGGTATTTTACTGAAAATTACAGTTGAACTTTCTTATCTCGAATCACCATAATCCACTAAAAACTTCGAGTTATGGTAGGAAATTTGTATGCCATTTGACTTCTATTGCAAATTTAAAAGTTCGAGCTATGGAGAACTTCGAGTTATAGAAGTTTGAGCTTTGGAAGTTCAACTGTAACATTTTTTTTTTTAAATCGTGAATACATGCATATGTTTAGCAATATATAAAGTGAAATTTCCCATAAACAGACACTGACGAACCAGCTTTTCTGCCCAGTTATTAGAATAGTCCGTTTTTACTATCCTGTCTTCCAAGTTGCTTCAAACTGAACAGAGTGTGCTATATTTTGCCAAATTCGGTTCAGTAGTTTGGGAGACCATCGCGGACAAACAACGTGACACGTAATCTTTATATATAAAGATTTACAGCTTGGGACCAACTACAGATGGATTAATTCCTACTGGCGTGTTACTAACTCCTGCCTGCTATTTCGATAAATAACCAGCAACAAATAACTTTTTTTTAATACTGTATCTAAAACTTCCCCCAACAGGCAGAGAGTAGACCGCGGTAAGGTATGCCTGTCGTAAGAGGCGACTAAAACCCATATGCCTTAAAGTTTTAGCATAGTCTATGTCACAAATAGTGCTATAATACTCAACTTGAAATGATATTATTGACTTTGATTGAGTTTCCTTCTAATGAAAAGAATTTTGAAGTTAAAACGACAAATGTCACTAGTCATTGAGTTGTTGGGCGCTCAACTGGTGGTAGCAAAAGCTACAAGGTCTGACCGAAGATTTAAATCTGGTAGTTGGAGTTCGCTCCAATCTGCTCTTTGGGTTTGGCCCTTTATGGACATTCGTGGTGTTTGTGGTTTAAACCTAAAGGCAGGTAGGGTTGAAAAATTCCATCCAGTATGGAGGCGCACAGCGGCCGGGTGGCGGACCCAAAGCACGGCAGAGGTTTTAGATCGGCCTCGAACCCAACCAAGTTGGAAAAGGTGTCCCTTCCAAACCAGTCATTATTATTTGACGTGCTGATCAACGCATTGTATTGATTTATGTGCTTTTTTAAACCACCGTGAAATTAGGCCGACGTCGGCAGGTCCTCACATAAATCACAACGATTGTTGTACCTAAAACTCTCAGTCGTCTAATCAACGTGTTAGATGCATTTCTTTCCACAGAAAGCCAAAATCCAGCTGAACACTCCAAACCACCAGCAATTAGCGCTAATCTAATGCAGCTTAAGCAAATTGTGGCGCCGTTATTTTTTCTCCACTTTTTCTGATTATTTTCCTAATTGTTCTATTACGGTACTAAACGGTGCAAAGTGCTGCGATGTTACAGATAAGCCCAGCACCGATTTGCATATGCACACGTACATTGGTTCGCAGAGGTGTGAATGTGTGCAAAGAGAGTTCTGGCACCACATTTGACGGCAATCGAAAGCAGACAACAAAAGAAATGTTGCAAGCAAAACCAGCATCGAAAGATTGGACGACATCAACAACAGTTGCGGCGCCCACCCCGGCCGCCTCCTACTGGCAACTTGGTCCACACGGTGCCGGCTACTTCACGTGCTGCATGCAACGGCAGCAGACTCAGCAGCAGCAATATAATCATTCATTTTCCACCTGCCCCAACCATGGGAGTGCAGCTTCCACCGTTGTAAGGTGGCCACAAAATAATTTTTGTTCTTCTGCTTGCAACTCTGCGAGGGCGACGAGGGGGGTTGGTGCACAGTCATCGCATAAAGAGTGCAAAGCGTCGAAACTGCTGGAAAATTGTGCCAAAGTGTGTTGTGTCTGTGGCAGTGGCAGCAACAACGACAGTGCCTCATGCAAGAGCCCGGAAATGTCTGGTTGTTTTTGATGTGTCGTCGTCGTTCGGTGTGTGCGTGTGTCTGTCGGGGTCAGTGCTGCATGGCCCAGTCGCAACGTCTGTGAGGTGTGCACATCTGCGCTCGAGTGGGTGGTTTGAGAAGTTTTCCTTTTTCACGATGCTTTTTGTGGCATTCCAGTGCTCTTATTGCTGCTGCATGCCGCTGTGGCACGTTATTGTTGTTTGGATTCTACAGCCAATGTTGCTGGTGGCGTTTTCTTTTTCTTTGCTGCAGCCGGTGTTTTTCATGACGTGATGTGACGCTGAGCACATGCTCCCGCCTGGTCAAAACGTGCATATGTGGCATGCCGCATGGAACGAACGAACGAGTGGCATTTCTTTTTGCTCGTCGCCTGAGTGTGCTTTGTGAACTTTTGTTGCTTTGATCGTTGACTACGCCGATGGCCCAGTTTGAATGTTGCGCCATCGAATGAACACACACACATACATATGCGCACATATATTTACCTCATTGAGTGCTGTACGACGAGGTGTTAGTGAATCATCGAGTGGGTGCTGTTTGCCACAATTTTTTGCGCGCGCGTTTGTTGTTGGCTTGGTTAGTTGGTCGCGCGTTTGACTTTTCTTGGTATTTGCTTTTCAGTGGCGACTTCTTTTCCTTTTGCCATTTGGTATTTGTATTTCGGTTTGTGTGTTCGTGTGTGGCTCGAATTTGGTGTGTACTTTTGCTCTTAACGGTCTTGGTTGCGGCTGTTGCACGGAGATTTTCGTCATGCTGATTTGATTAAGCGAACGTGGGGTTGTTGACGACTTGGACTTTTTGCACTGAATTTTTTCTGGGGAGGAAAAAGGAGAAAAGATGCTGTTTGCGCGCTCAACAGGTGCCGGCGCCGTTTTTTGTGAGTTGTTGCAGCAACAGTTGTTGGGTGGTGTGTTGGTGTGTCTCAAAGATTTTCTTTTTCTTATTTGGTTCTGTGGCAGACAGCACGCTGGCAGCATGTTTTCGCAATGAGTGCCACTTAGCCAACGGACAGCACTTTTTGCTGCCTTGCTGTCGGCTATCCGATTAGGGATGTGGGGTGATTTCATTTGGTTGACCAGCCGTTTAGCTTCATTTGATTAATTGGTGATATTGATGAGCGCTTTTGATGTACGAAGTTTAATTTGTTTATGTCAACAAGTCAGCGGTATAGTGAAATTATATAGAGAAATGATTTTCTTCCGTTAAGAACAGGTGAGAGCAGATTTTCGACTTGTCCATGATAGGCCAGAGAATTTCGAACTGGTGAATTCACCGGCCTGGGCATCGAATGTACATATATATATACCAAGAAAACGATTATATAATAACAAGTAAGGAAGGGCTAAGTTCGGGTGTAACCGAACAACCGAACATGTTGTACTCCAGCAGCTCGCAAATTTCAAATCTCCGAAAATTATTTAAGTAATTGTGAGTAAATCACAATCACACTCGAAATATTCATAACATGTATTAAAGGCCATACATACACACACATAAATCAAATAATTAAAAAAATCCATTTTGACTATTATTTTTGTCAATACTAATAACATACAATCGCCATTCATATGGAGCTGGATGTGCGAAAATTCTTGTATTAGTTTTATGGGGGATAGGTCAATATTTTGCGCAATGTTAGTCACAAAGATACCCTGAGTAAAACTCGCTCCTTCATTTTAATTGAGATAACTCATATATTGCCCTATGTATGCTGTTCAAAGTCACCCGGAAGTTCGAAAATCTTTATATTAAGTATATGGGGGCTAGGGGAAGTATTGGTCCGATTCAACACATTTTTGACACACAGACCTCCAAAATCTTTACTTTGTGTTGTTTAAAAATATTCAAACTTGACTTTAGATGATAATTTAATGCCAAAAACAATAAACTTTGCTCCAATTCCATACGTTTTTTTTTGCTCATATACCTGCTAGGCGCTCGACCACTATTTTCTCTCTAGCTTAGACAATATTTCGAATTCCTATCTAAAATTTTGGAGACATATTCTTAGAAAGTTTTTAAAGAGATTTAAGCAAAAAAAATCGTTTTGTTGAAACTTCTAAAGCAGGCTCCCTCTTAACTGAATTTGGCTATTCCAGCTTTAGTGGTTTAGGAGATACTCGTATATCTATTAAACCTCTCAGAGGACGAGACACCCTCAATTTTTCAAAAATTTTCAGCCCATAAGTTCTTATCTTGCTTTAGGGGTTAGTAATGGCACTTTGTAAATTTTAGTGGTCTAATTACGCCCTTCTACGAGCTTCGTCTTCTTTTTTTGCAAAGTATCTCAAGTTTCATCAAGATATCTTAATTTTTACTTTAGTTACACCTTGCGCAGACGGACATATAGACAATGACCCCGAATTCAACTCGTCTCATCATCCTGATCATTTACAAGGTCTGCCGCAAAAGAAACAGAACTTTTTAAGTATACCTGTTTCTGGTGGCGCCGACTATTGGTGGGTATATGAAATAAAAAGTTTGATCTCTTTTTGACATTTCGTAGAAATCGTAAGACAATTGGATAACTACAATTGATGTTATTGATCAAAAAGTGACAGCAGCTTTTGGTCATCGGTCGTAAAATGCATTTTGATCAAAGAGCAAATATTAAATTAAACTTCTAAACTTGGAAAAACTGAAAAATTTCGCATGATGAAAAAAGTTTATGGTGATCAGTGCCTATCCCGTAGTAATGTGCATGAGTGGTTTAAGCGATTCCAAGAAGGTCGTGAGGACCTCTGTGACGATCAGAATCACCGAAAAAAAGTCGTCTTCAGAAGTCAAAAAGAAAGACAATGCTGATTTGTTTTTAAGATTCCGAGAGTATTGTACACCGAGAGTTCGTCCAACCTGGCCAAACGATTAATGCTGTGTTTTACCTTGGTGTTATGAAGCGTCTTTTGTCACGCATTCGTCGTGCTCGACCACAATACCGTGAGGCAGGGTCCTGGCGCCTGTTGCACGATAATGCGCCGTGTCATCGGTCGGCGCTTGTCACAGATTTGTTGACAAAAAACTCCATATTAACCATAAATCACTCACCCTACTCACCTGATCTGGCACCCTGTGATTTTTACCTACTTGGAAAACTTCATTTGCCCATGAAAGAACACTGGTTTCAGGACATTGCAGCTATCCAAAAGGCGACGACCGATATTCTCAAAAGCATTCCGAAAAATTACCTTAAACACTTACTTGAAATGCTAATTGACGGAACTAAACACTGTATCGAAGCACAAGGTAACTACTTTCAATAAAAAAATATAACTTTTGAAAAATATTAATTTTTTGTTGTTTTTTAACAGTCCTGTTTCTTTTGCGACAGATGTTATATATATGTATGTATATATGTAACCCTATATCTATCTCGCTTAGTTTTAGGTGATAAATACAACCGTTAGGTGAACAAAACTATTGTACAAATGTTGCAAGAGTATAAAAATTATTAAAATTATTTGACGTTAGTCTAGGAGATTTTTCATTCTACAAAGAAGGATTTGGACTATCCGTCGCAAGTAAGTGAAACTATACAACTCTTTCTTGGAGAGGCAAGGACGTGTGAGCATTTTCTGATCGGTATTATAAACTAAGGGTTTATTTCGCGTATACACAGATAGACGAGTATGGCTAATTAACTCAGCCCGATACGCTGGTCATTTATATACGGTACATATATGTAATTCACAGGATCTATGACGTTTCCTTCGGCGTGTTTCAAACTGTTTAGGGTAGAATAGACAAAAGAAGCTGATTTTCATTTCAAGGTTTGGTAGCACTGAAAACAAAAATAAATTCAGATTCTCTGTTCGAAACTGCTAATGTATATTATTCAGTTCTCTATGGAAGTTATAAATATCAATATTAAGTTGTCT